>JAVYIG010007779.1:0-97345 GCA_035222895.1 Strongylocentrotus droebachiensis
TGGTAACATCGTAAGCACACCGCCGGGTTGTTATCGCCAGGTTGTACATACCCCACTAGTAGGGGACCACAAGGTATATCTGGAACGCACAGAAATACCCCACAATCAGGTGCCCCACAAAGGCCCTGATGTGAGAATGTGTGTGTGCATGTGTGCATGTCTGAGTGAAAGGATAGAGAGTGTATGAGAGTGTGGGTTGGAAAAGAACAAAAAGAGAGAGAGAGAAAAAAAGAAAAAGAGAGAGATAGGGGTCCCTCTGCAGAGGGGCCGAAATCCCTTATTGGTTGGTTGGGTTAAGGATTGTTTTCCACATCTTTCTTCATCTTTCACCAATGAAAAGGAACACTTGGTGGGTATCACGTGACCCGGAGAATGGTCCTCTAGGTTCTACGCTAGTTATCAATCACAAGAGTTTGCCAGCTCATATGAAGTAGGACTTAAAGAGAGTGAGAGAGAGAGAGGACATTTATAAAAACGGCCTGTATTTATAATTTGACAGTATTTAAATGGATATCAATGTTGATCACTCGTTCCATTGCTGACATGCCTTATATTTCTATTTTCGAGATTAAAGTTTTGGAACTAAACATATTGCATAAATATTAACTTCCTTCCCCTCTCATTCTCTTTTGTACACTAGTTTTGTCGTCGAACGTGTTTTTTGCATTCTTTAAGTCTTAATGGTCAAAGAGTAGAGACAGAATTGATCTCGTCTACACCTGTTTTACAAGATATACTTGAGGAGATTGTAATGTAATTTCGAACTGAAGAGTTGTGTCTGACTGGACAATATAAGAATAGAGAGAGAATGTTGTACTGATCTTTTCCAGGTGATGATAATTTATTTTTCGTATTATGTTTTATGAAGCAGTAGTACAAATCAAAACAACTTAAATTAAAATTATTTAGAAGTTTTATCAGTTACAAGTCAAAACTAAATTCGTAAATGTTCTTTTTAATCCAGAACAATATCTACAAGAACATTATCCAAAATATATATGCTTTTGAAAAAAAAGCAATCCTCTTTAAAGAAACAAATTTATTATTTTACATTTAAAAATAATTATCTTTAAAGAAAACATAATACTACCCCCTGAAGATAGAGAACTACACACAAATATAAAAAATAAATAAAAAATAATATAATGGTCTCCCGGAAACAATCATAATTTGCAATACCTCTCAAATCTTATCTGTTCTACATTAGGAGAAATGAAACAAAACATTTTTGGAGGCGGATAAGCGTTCTTTAGAATCCCTTAATATCTATAAGATATTTTCCATTTTATCAATTTAGCGGCTATCATAAAATTGAGCCTTTTTTGATTTGCCAAAAAGGAATTATTCATTTTCGAAAGGAAATATAATTGAGTAGCAGGTTTAGAACAAAGAATTCATTGACTATGCAATCAAAGGCTTCTTTTGTAAGCTACTTACCTGTGTATTAAATAGATATATATCCTTTCTAGAGATTAAGATACAATCATAAAAAAACAGATTCATGATTCGACAGAGTTCTAAAAGTGAGGATATTGAATAACAATTTTACCTTCATCCATTATAAAACATCAGAGGGGTTTAATATCAATTCACTTTCGCTCTTCGTTAATCTCTTTCCGCCCTCGAGCGATTTAGGGAATGGATATCTTGCAGAGAACAAGATTATGCATATTACCTAGAATTTGTTTCTTCTTCATACTCATCCCACCTGAATTATGGCCATGGACCTTTCTTAAAAACTAGGGAACCTGTGCACATTTTCAGTATTTTTCCACTAAATAAAATAAAAAGTAAGAATAATAACAATAATAATGATGATATTGATAATACTAACAATAATAATGATAACAATAATTGTAACAATACTTATATTAATAATAATGTTATAGTAATAATAATAACAACAATAATAATAATACTTATAATAATAATAATGATAATAATGATAATTACAACAACAACAACAGTAGCAGTAACCTCAATAGCCACTTTCATACATCAATTTGCCAATGATGCCCGTCACGTACAATTAAACTACGGTATTGCCTCAACTATGAAGCCAGATGAGGTGTAAAGTAAAGCTACAAGGAAATAATTAATGAATGCATGGCTTGCACAGATTTAGCGGAGATGTTTTTTTATTGGTTAGGGGCTCTCGTGTGGGTGCACGAGTTCCGTTTTTCCTGCTCGTATGTGCGTGTGCGTGTTTGTGTGTGTGGGTGAGAGAGAGAGAGAGAGAGAGAGAGAGAGAGTTTACGAGGGGCGCAGGCTGTAAGTTATGGAATACGTCATAGGTTTTAAACCTTAAAAATTTCACTTTGTCTCCCATGTTTAAATGAGGCTCTCTGGACAACGTTGTGTTGGGAGTTAAACCTCAATTCTCCATGACTTTGTTATTTATTAACACCTTAGCGTGCGTCTAGGGGTCATATATTTCCATAAGGACTGTAAATAATGTCTTCTCTGCACACCGCTGCCTATTTCCATCAAGTATCAACATTGCATTGGTGTTCACAGAGATCGTTAATTTAAAAAGCAATGATGTTTTAAACAATAATGTGCGCTTACACTTTAAAGGTATCTTTAAGTAGTGGGAATCATCGGAAGTGGTTGAATTGCTTTAATATTGTGATTCAAAACATTTAGGACAATATCCGACTATAGGCATGAAGTACGACAAAACATGCTGCACAGGCCTAACATCAAGGGGATTCCGTAGCATTTTCCTCATCATAGTTGCTGACATTTTTAAAAGTGCAGGCCCCCCCCCCCTCACTAGCTTCATTCAATGTGAAATGCTTGGGGCGTGTATTTTCTTTTAAATTCACGAAAACATTAAAGCCCACAATTCAAGAAATCCTATTGTTGGACATAATCATCATAACTTCGAAAGGACTGGAGCTGAATCCTAAAAGGTCTTGCTATTTTTATCAGTCCACCATTACCAGAAGTAGAACAGGGACAACCGTATCGACATTATAATGTGTGCATGATAAATGAGGATTTAACCTTTAAGAACCCCCCAAGTATCTCCCTATCGCCTTTCAATTCGCACACACGAACCCGTACGTGCGTGCCCACTGTAATAAGTTAGCGGTTGACGGAAGAGTCAAGTGGTTTCGCATTAGAGGCTTCACGAACGCTGAGCGAGTGAGTGTCTTAAAACCCACTCATTGAGCTGGATCGTTCCGCTGGCGGCGTAGCCGGGAGTAGAGCTGAATAGGTGAGGGGTGCGCACGCTTCCCTGAGGTACTCCGCGGTCCGACAGTTACATCTTCGACTAAATTGTAGACCGATGAATTTATGTCTTTAAATTATCATGGTAATGAGAGAGTAATTTATTTCATAAACTATTAAGAAAGCTCAACCACTGTACAGTGTGACTGGAAGGAGACGGGAGGGGAAACGGGGGGGGGCAGGACGGAGGGATCGGTTAAAACACATTATGTTCAGACAACATTCGTCCAATAACTAAAATATGTCGTTTTTTAATGAATCAGTGCACACTAATACCCAAAACTATACGCGTGAAAGAAACTTTCTAACACTTTCCAAATCTTTTTTACAATATTGAAACAGGAAAATACATTTTGAAATTCAAAATCCGATACTCTATATGCATTCTTTTTATTTTCTATTTAATGGTTCATAAATGTTCACTATCTTCTATTTATATAAAAGACCACTTACATGTTGATACTGTACAGGATGTCGTCATGTCATTACATGGTCAACATGCTACATAATCTATCTTTCTCACCTATATCGTATTCATTGGAACAGAGGCATCGCTTTATTAAAAAAAACTTTATTTTTGCTCTTCCGTCTACGGATTACTTGAAGAACAGAAAGTACGTAACGTTTTGCAAATTTTCTCGGAAGTATCTGACTACCCTTACCTTAGATTAGATTGGGGCAGCCAACCTATCCCTCTTTGCGATGACGGAAACATGACCAGACTTTCTATTTTCGACTCAAATGTGTTTGATTTTTGGAATAGTAGCTCAAGGTATGGAATAGATGCGTTCTGCAGTCAACTGCAAATCTAGGAGCAAAGGAAGTAGGAAGAAGACAGGATATAAATATATTGAAGCCACATACGGGATTCTTTGATGAAGACATTCGAAACATTGTCAAGTATTCCCTGTTTATCGATGTTTTCCGTCTGTTGACCTGACTGTCCCATTTGTCCCTCTTTCTATTTTTCATTAACGAATCTCTGTCTGCCACATTGATAATCTTTTCGGGGAATATCTAAACTTCATTATTTTAATATTAATTACTCTTTTTTCCCTCTTTGGCGCTAATTATTAGATGTTTATAATTATATAGATATATACAAATATATAAATAAAAATATAGTTTCTCGGCACATTTCTTTGGATTTAGTGTTTTGTGTATTTTGTACTTTGCGTGTTTTTACTTGAACGTATACATTTAAATAATAAATCATATGAAATGGTTTTATAATTATATAGATAAGTGAAAAGTAATTTAAAATGTTCAAGGTATTAAACGAATATTTTTTTTGTTGAAAATGAGCAAGAAAATAAATTACTTATTGAAATAGTAACAATATGTCACTATACATGTACCTGTCATGAAATCACAATTATTATCTTCTTTAAATTAAATGCAATGTCTATTTATTTTTTTCTTCTTCTCTTCTTTTTGTTTGCTTTTTTCTTCCTTCTTTTCTCCATTTCCTTCTCCTCATCTTTCTTTTCTTTTTAAAGCTTTATTTAAATCAATATCAGGTGCATCTGGTCGGGTGTGGGGAGGAAGGTCTGCGGATCACAGTTATTTGGTTAACTTTTTCCATACCCGGGCAGCTCGACCAGATACACCTGCTATTGCAATATTTATATATGCTTTCTATTGATTTTATCTCAATTCATGTTTGTAATATTGTTGTATTTATGTGACTTGATTTGCCGAATAAAATGATAATAAATAATAATAGAAAATATTTATAATTCAAAAACATTTAAATAGACTAACTGTTAATGATTTTACGTAGAAAGGTATGGAACGAAAATATGAAAGAGGAAAAGCCCACTGGAACAGAATTTAACGGGAAGGAGTGAAGTGGTATACTGGCAGGTCAGGTAACTGTACACGGGAATCCAATTAATTTTCCTGGTATGTGTAGTTTATGGCCGAACTGCATCAGAACCAGGAATTAGAACAAATGTGAATATTTGCAGAGATCCCCCCCCCCCACCCCATCCCTAATTATCGATTTCGATTCAAGGGTGCGTTTGAGATAACCTTTTATTCCTCTAAAATTTATTTCGAATACTTAAACATTTTTCGTATTTTTCGGATCTGTTAAAACAATGTTGACATGATTTAACTGGATCCATCTGAATGTTTAAGATTTCCCGTCATTGAAATGCGACACTGTTTTCGGCATTATAACCTCATTTTTTCCTGAGAAAGTTCGTGCATATGTTTTCTCCTACATCCCCGTTAAAACCATCCGTTTAACCCTTTTAGAACTTTGTCCTTATAAGATAAGTGGTCTTCTGTTCTACTTATGACACAGATAGCCCCTTATCGCCGTCTATGTTTGCAGTCAGGAAAGTAGAAAGCTTTCAAAGCAACGGATAATGATGTCATTGTATGATAGAAAGCCTCCTATTTTGATAGATGAGACGCTCTTTGAAAAGAGCCTCAATCGCTTTAGAAGTGTTCTGTTTTAACACCTATTCTCCCATCACCACCATTTGAAGGGTGGTGTGCGCACAATTGTGCGAGCATGTACAAAGTGGTTTGGGGTGCGGGTGTATGGTGGAGTGTAAGCGCAATTGAAGAAAGAAAAATAAAACATGTTCGTAAGCGTGTCTGACAGGCGAGTGTTACTAGGTATGGGTGCTCCGACTTTTAATACGTCAAAGCTTGATCAAATGTTAAGGGCCTTAATGATTAAAAAAAACATGTTTGAGATGATACATTTCCCTTTCTAATGGGCAAATTATAGGCAAAATACGGAATATTTAGTATTAGGCAACGGGATTAATAACACATGGTATTGCAGAATAATGACAATGAAATAACATCCCCACACTTCGATTATAACACCAGCATTTAAAAAAAGAGACCCAATATTTGGAACATTTATAAAATATCAAGGGGGAAAGTAACATGTTGAATAAAAATGGCTTCAAGAATAATGGGGATGAATAAACAGTGCCATCAATAAACTGTCGTAATGATTAATAAAGTAAGAAAAAAAAAATATTCTGCGATTTTTTTTATTTCTTTTTTTTATTAATTTTTTCCTTGGGGGGGGGGGGGCGGGGCGGCAAGCAGCAGGTAGAATAGAATGATAAAATAACAGCCTCCACAAACGTAGATTCGATTTAATTAAATTCAATTCAAGGTAATTTACAGAATTTAAAACATTAAAAATATCATACAAATTTAGAAAGAATCGTACACAGTATTCTAGAAATACATATTAATACAAAAATGTGAAGGCTTATATAAAGTAATTTAAGTTGTATCTGATGGTAAAAATTAATAATAAATTGATAATTTTTCATTATGCTTAATTAATGGAGTCTAGAAGTATGAGGTTTTTATCAAAAATACAAATAAAAGTATAATCAAAAGGAACAAACATGAAATATGAAATTGATCTGAGTAAAAATTAGAAACACTAAATCAATACAAATTCACAAATGCCAGTGATTAAATAGCTATAAGTTCTCAATCATAAGAAATAAACTGGCAAGTGATAAATTAAGTATACTCGGGTTGTATTAGATAATTAGAATGGATATTTTTAAACTTAAGAAAGACTTAAAACGTAAATTAAATGAGTGTAAAAGAAGGTTCGGCGTTTTTATTGAAATACGATCAATATATAATATACAACTAGAGAGTGACTTATACAAATGTAAATAATACTATTAATCTAATCTATGAAAGCATGAGCAAGCAATTCCATCTAACAATATTGCACAAAATGAGATCAAAAATAGGGTAAAGACAAGTTTGCCATTAAAGAATCAAATGAAGAGTTTAATTCCAAAAGGAATTTTGGATAACTTCGAAGAAGAACAAAATTAATTGTTTACCAAATTCTGTACAGGCGTTAAAAGTGATATCAGAAGGTGCATTTTTTCATAAATGCTCCCAAAATTTAGGTTAATAGTTTTTAATTTTCATCGAAAGTGGATTTCGCTCCACTTGGAATTAATCTCTTCAAATACAGAAATAGAGCATTAAATTGTTAGCTATAATAGACATTGTAACACATTATCGATTGTGTGATGCTTATAAGAACAGGAAAATGTAAACAGGTAATGTCACGAGGACATATGTGATATGAATATTGATTCACTATGTGGGCTAAACTGCCTCGCCTCATCGAGCTCAAGTTGGCTCGATGAATAAAATATCGAAATATTTATCCGCTCTATCAGATATGACATCTTACTCAAGGTCACGTAATTGTGAAATTTACGGGGCGTGAAGTTGAAAAGTGCTGTTTCGAGTGAAGGAATTCGAGCTTGCATATGTATAGTGAAAGGGTTACTCAACCAGTTTTAATCTAACATATCAGTTGTTCGGGGAATACACCTCTGTTTGTAGATTACATTTATTTCTTCATTTTACATTTTTTATTTTGTTTAAGATCATTTTAGTTAACGTATGTATACAAGAAAAGACAATTTTGTTTGGTTTAATGATTTTTTTTTGGTTTGATGGTTTATTTTACATCACTCCAAAGAAGCAAGGGTGTGCTTGTACGTGTAAGTAAGCGACCAGGGGACCGACAGCTTAAAGCCCTCTCCGATGGAATTGGTAAAGGGCATTAACGCATCGACTTGGTTTCGAAGACCACTGCTCGACCTCTGAGCTTTCATGTTCGTTTCTATTCCTTTGCTGGCTTTTGTAACTATTCGATTCATTGCTCGTCTTGCGAAGGCTGAAGAAAAGTAATTTATCATCAAAAATATAATTAATTAATAAAAGAAAATAATAAATAAGAGATTTGTAAAAATTATTTTTGCTTCTAGTTGTATCCGTCATCTATTTTCCTTTTTTCTAAAAAAACGTTTTTTTAACCCATACTCAGTTCAATATATACCATGAAACAGATTTGAGTTGTATATTAAGAGACAACAATGAAATGATATGATTACATATAAATGATTTTTTAGAGTAAATATTTGTCGTCAAATGATGTAAATAAATTCTGTTTAACATACGTGTTCTGACAAAACTTGAATGATTAAATAATTTGAAGAACAGTGCCTTCTCATCCCCTATCAATTTTCGATATTTTTGTCAAGATATCCTGTTGGTGGAATTTCACATTCATTTTGCACTTTTTTGTAAACGCCTTTTAATACACAAAAGCTCAGGTATGGTTGCACATTCTTCTTTTCCTTGTTGTTGTGTATTTTGTTTGGACACCATGTACAGTAGTTGTGCTCCACGTGGGATTATCTTCTTTTTTTTTCTTCTTTTTTTTTTTTTTTTTTTTGTCTAGATACCCTGTATTACAGTTTTAGCTCGGGTGCTATTACCATGAGTGTCAAGCTTGACAGACATGAGCGTTAAACAAGAACCCACTATTATTTGTTTGGTTATAACACTTTTTTCTCCTTTGTGCTTTTTTTGCCTAGACACACTGTACTGCAATACAGCTCAGGTGGGATTACGCATTGTTGCTAATGAACTAGTTATCTCGCCAAGGCCTAATGTGTCAACATCTCCAAATTAATTCCCAGATGGTGTGCTCACCACATGCGGCTAAATGAATAAATAAACATCGCTGTCGCTACACAAGGTCGTGCAATTCGTTATTTTTCTTTCTTTATATTACCCGTTTTTGTGGGGGCGGGGTTGCAGAAACACCAGGAATACGCCAATCTGTATATGAGTGCTAGAGCGAGGAATATTTCAGACTTGCAATTTTTGGCTGTTTATAAATTCTCAGATTGGCGGTGAGGATAACATTTATGAGGAATGAGAGGGAGGTTCAAGTTCAACAGGTTTACAGACGGACCAGACACCATTATAATAACGATAATAATGATTGCTTTTTATTTAGCGCACATGTCCGTCACGTCGGCACGCTCCTGGCGCCGCCCCGAGTATTACCCTGGCTGGACAGAGGGAGAGAGATTTGGGGGCGTCAATTTGCACTGTTGCCCATCAAGTTTATATTTTGTTTTTTCTTACCTCTTTTACCGGAGTGATTTTGAGAATGTGGTCTATCCTTCATAAATTAAGTTAATGTCTTCTAACATTTAATGATCAATCTCTTTAGATTGACCAATTGAGTTCGAGGTAGATATCGGGTTATGTGATACAAATAAATCATGTCCTTAAAATTACGTCATTAAAAGAGAAAGAAGTAAAAGAATTCCAACATTATGGGCATCCGTGTATTTCGAAATCCTAGATCTATGGCCAAGGGAATACAACACGTGTGAGAGTGCAAAAGTGCAATGATTAAGGCATACATTTATTATGGATCGTCACCTTGGCATGATGCGATTGTTTACTTTCCGATAGAAAATCGACATACTTAAAGGTCGGGTGACATCCAGAAATATATTGATTCCTGTTGATGTGCAGGGCTGCTTACATATATTTCATAGATTTTTGTTTATATTTTTAAATCATGTTCTCAGACCTGCTAAGCTCCACCCCCCCCCCCCAAAAAAAAAAAAATGCTCCAGATCTCATTCATCTTGTGACACCATCTGTCAATCATTAATGAGCTAACAAGAGACAGTGGTATGTAGCTTCACCAGAGCTGACCACCTGTTTACAATAAACCATAAAATACCAAGATGCATGAGATCTGGAGCATTTTTTTAAGGTGGAGCTTAGAAGTTTTTAGAAAATTATTTTAAAAATATTTAAAATTCTATGAAATATATTTATATGTTTGAATAACAAAAGACTGATTTGTATGCAGCCCTGCACATCAACAGGAATCAACTTATATTTGGATGTCACCCGACCTTTAATAGATCATGGTATGCAACGTTTTAATGTCAAGTGAAGATGTTCATGCTACGTGGAAAATACGAAGAGAAAGGGAATGGGAACGTGTCTTATCGAATGGACATGTTGTGTATCAACATGACGCATTGCCCCTTTTATTAAAACAAAAAGTAACTGTATCATTACCATGAATTGAGATCGATATTAAAACGTTTTATAACACACCGATTTTAATCTTATTCAAATATTCCCTGTCTTTTGACCATGATGTTCGGGAGGGAGTAAAGTAAAAGTAACTGATCGATTGCAAAGACACTTCCGTCAAAGAAACTGCAATACCATTGTCGAGTTCGGATTTGATACAGCTGCACACAAATACGAATTAATGTTAGGATAATTATTATAATAGTATCAATCTAAATGATCATTTTAGCTGAACATTGAACATGCTAAACGTTTTTTTTATTGCATACATAAGCATACAATTTGGAGCACTATCCTATTGCTTAACCCGTTGATTACTTGATTCTCACATTCGGTTCCAGCATGGAGTGGCTTTAAGTGTGTCAACAAAAGAGAGGAAGTGTGCAAGGGGTATGCACCGTACACCCCTATTTTTTCCAACAACAATACAGCATTCATATACATGTATTTTTAGTGTTTTTTCCAATATAACCTTGATGAATGCTTTACATTAAACTGTGCAAAATGGGTCTCATCTCCGTCATCGTGAAATTAAAAAAAAGCATATATATCTGACAATAACCCTGCTCATTAATGGTGGACTGTCACATATTTCGTTTCAGGTTTCCGAATAACCATGATTTCGCAGATATCTTTTGTCTGTCCCTGTTTTCCTGCAAAAGCCTTATTTATGACTTTTTTGGGGAGCAGTTTTTGAAAAAGTTACTTTTAGTATCGTAACGTTTAAAATTACGTTCGATATTATACAAATAGTATACAGCAGTGAGGGCATTAGTAAGAAATACCCACACGATGTACCTATGGAACAGTCTAACACAGTTTGGACTGTTTTGAAGGTACCGAGTGTGGGTAATTTTACCAAATTACGCGTTAGGCAAAATAAATACCTGGTCACGTGTACGCTTTCAACCAATCAATTGATTAGGATCCACGTGGTCATCTTATATTATCTATTGGACAAACGAAAGAATCGCGCAATCAGTGACGAGTTCAAGCAAGTCTTACGGCACTCTCGAAGGCAAACGATGATGGTTGAGGGATGGATCTAAATACGTCAATCTTTTATATGACGGGTCATTACACTTGTTTTCCCCCATACGGCACTCCTTATCAACCATGCGCAATGCCTGATATACAAGGCATTTCACCCATTTTTTGCTGTCTTTTTTTATATATTGTTTAAAGTCTGGTTGCTTATTTACAAGCATTTATGCTTTCTTAGCAGTCAGGTAAAATAACCACCATCACCATCACCATCACCATCACTATCACCAAACTCTAACTTTTAAATCATTTTTAATCTCCTTGTTTTACATTGTGCTTCCTCGTATTAACTGCGGGCACAAGAGGTAAATTGGTGACAGATTTTCTCTAGGATCTTATATATATCTATACGTGCTTATCGTTTAAACGAAATGGATTTACTTTTCGATAGTTTGCACATGACACATACAGTTCGAAAATACTCGATACATAAGGGATGGGTGTTTGATTTTCGTGATGTCCGCGAAGCAATTTTTGAATTGCCAAAAATGGGGTAACTTGTAAGTAAATACAACGTATTTTATGCTTTTCTAACGTTTCATCAACGCTCCAAATAAAGCTAGAAAACAGACACCGCGCTATGTAAATAAAGCGATGAAACATGTTATCCTCTTCATTTTGCTCGCCAGCGATGCTCCGCCCTCGCTGATATTGCCATAACCGTATTGCATTATCAAATTCAGGGAAATCTAGCCTCCCCTTCTCCTTTTTCCTCACAAATGATCTTGTAAGCTGTTCTGTCGAATGTTTCTTCTCGAGATGGTATTATGAAAGAGAGAACATATTTTAATGCGGGTATGTAGAACGTGGCTTGAAGATAAATCAACCTTGTGATGATGTAAGCCAAGCGTTGTGAGAGTAATGCATGCCTATGTCACGTTACATTTCATGTTCTTCAGAGCATTTTGTTAGCCTTTAGTATTACTTTTATTCGGCTGGATGTTGTATTTCATTATAATATTTTTGACAGTTCCGGAATGTTATGTCGCAAACAGTATGTTGCATTTATTTTTAACTCAGCAGTAGCCTGTCTTTTAATACATGAATAAATAGTTGAATTAATAAATATATGATTGAAGGAATAAATAAATGATGTTGTACTTCTATTTTTTTATGAAATAAGTCATCTTTAGCCGAATTTAAGTTAGATTTAAGTTACATTTAAGTTAGATTAAGCTGATTTATTCATTTATTTGTATAAACAAACTGTAATTTTGATTTTGTAATGTAACATAGCATACTGTTTAATTGTGTACTGAATAATATTGTGTACTTGTGGTGCTGTCGTCCCGGCTTTATTTCGTGTAAGGATATTGCTTCACTTAATGGCTGCTGGGACAACAGCACCACTGTGCCTAGAAACAATGTATTAGGCGCCTTATAAATGTGTTTTATTATTATTATTATTATTATTATTATTATTATTACATAAATAAATAGATACATATTAAATACATAAACAAATAAATACATCATAAATACATAAACAAATAAATGACTAAATCAATAAATTAATACAAATACTTTATAACATAAACAAATACCCGTAACTAGATATTTGCCCACTCCTCATCTAAATCTTTTCGTTAATCAGTGAGTACCGATTGAAAAAGGAAATCACAAAATCCCCCAAAACAAAAGGGGGGTGTCCACGTATGGGAAACAGATATAGTACAGTCTTATGCTTGTTAAAGAGAATTTTGATTTGAGCTTTAGTTGTGTTTGTAAGAAATTCTTATTAGAAACAAGTCCTCTGGCAATGATTGTCCTTGCAATGCCGTCGTATCATGTGCTTTTCATCAAGACCGAGACAGCTTCTTATGTAATCGATGATTCTCAAACCTCACTGTAAACATTAATTGTTATGTGCTGCATAATCACATTTGCTAGATTATTTCCATTTTATTTCTTTCACCATCTTATTTTATGGCTAGAACTTAACTTTCTCTTTAAAATATTGATGATTTAAAGTATCCCCTGTATGGGCTAAATTGTATTCCAGTATGTGTTTATTTAATCTTTCTTTTACTTGTTTTGCTTTTACAGTAGTATATCAAGGATATGACATAATGAGAGAAAGAGAGAGAGAGAGAGAAAGGTGGCTGTATATGTTTAACTATAAAACGAACATTTAATACTCATAATAGCTCATTTAATACGTAACCTTGTCTTTTTCCAAGCCAAAATTAATGGCTACATGAATATAATAATAGTGGTATTAAATATAGGAAATCTTTAAGGAGCCAAATCCTTTTGAAATGAAATGCTAAAGGCGCACTTTCGAAGATATAAAAATTGATCAAATAAAATAATCTGCAATATAAGCAAATGAAAACGAATGTAAAGGAACAGCAATATAAAAAGGAATATAAATTGTGTCATTAAGCACCTATTTGATTAATAATGCCAGAGGTGCTTTATGATGATCAGAGTGAAGCAAACAGGAAATCCAGAATGTTATTTTTTTTCCTAAAATGTCAAATTTAGGCAATGCGTCTTCTTTGACATTTAGAAAGTTGATTCGTATTTTAAATGATGTAAAATGCCCACTTTATATTGTAGTATGTTAAAGTGACTCGGTAACGTTGCCTCATATTTTGAAACAAAATCCTGGATTGCTGCAATCATAATTATAAACCTTTAGGTCAGTCAGGAATCCCATGAATTTTACAAGCTGATCGCCTGTCTGATTATCAAGATATTTATGATTGGAAATCCTAATTTTAAAAACCGTTTTCATATAGTTTTATGACATTACAGTATATTGGGGAAAATGAGTATGATAAAAATGGTCACTCAAAGATTTTCATTTTCTTAGGCAGTTCATGATCATTTTGAAGCGCAATTTTGTCATGGCTTCAATATTACACCATATCACAGACACTGATAACTCGTAGGGCCATGCATCTCCGATCTCACATTGCTAAACGATGTCTTTAAGAACCAGAGGGTCGTCAACCCTGTGGTATATACATATAAGTTTAAGCCATTGCGCCGCCAAACACTGTTGATTAAGATAATTGTGATTTCATTTCATTCATTTATTTAAAAACGGTAACTCTCTTAGCCTAAACGGCTGTTTTTCAGAAAGTCCGTGTGAATAAAAATAAACAAATCATAATTCAGACAAAAGCCAATTTCACACACAAAAAAACATATGCAAAATAAACGAATCACACCGAAACAAAAGTTAACATAATTGGAATGAGTAACTATGAAGAATAAGAAGAAAAAAGGGAGAGAAAAAAAAAATCTCAAATCTATATGTAAAGGAGATGTTGTTGATAGCAAAAAATGCTTAAGTGAAATAAACGAATCTAATCAAAACAAAGGAAAACATAATTGACATGAGTAACTATGAAGAATAAGAAGGACAAAAAAGAAAGAAAAAATAAAATCTCACATCTACATATCAAGGAGATGTTGTTGATAGCAAAAATGCTAAGGTGACATGTGTATAAAGAATGAAAACCCGTCATGTGTTTTAGCGATTTGAAGTGAATGGCTTCTGACCATGCTTGAGATAGATATGTGTATCATCACCTTCATTCTAAACTCGCTCTGGTTCTGAACGTTTCCAGATAGGAGGTAATCCTCTAGGGATTACGCTAAGAGCCAAGCTGAGATGTCATTAATCATATTTTTATAAAACCTCACCAAAGTGGCTGGACATTGCAAGACAATACATTGAGAAACCAATGACCAGAAACAAAAATAATTGAAATTACATCAAAGTGGCTGGACATTGCAGGTAAGACAATACAATGAGAAACCAATGAACAAAAACAAAAATAATTGAAATGACATAATCATATATGATATGTTGCAATTTTGTTTACCGACACGGTTGTTTTTATTTGTGAAACTAGTGTCTTTAATAACAAGAATATTTTATTTCATTTCTCTTCAATCATTATGTTACCTTCGTTCATTTTTTTTTTATTGCGCAGGTTAAACAGAATGTCCCCAAATTACCTCATTTATAACTTTGATACATGCATATATACCTACACACATATGTTTTTTAAATATACAGCGCTAAATGAAATATTATATTGCCTAATCCGCTTTAGATTTAAACAAAGAAGATAATGAAAAACATGAAAAAGAATATAAAAATATTGAGGAGTTATGCCTTAAAGATGAAGTTGAGTTCTGGTCATGCGATTGCATTGTGAAAGAAACGGTGTGGAACCGACCAGAAAAGGTTGATCATCTAGCATATAAGAATTTGTGTGTATTGCAAGGTTCCGGAATCATCAAAATGATAAGAAATTTGGCCAAGTCTTGGTAAAGTTACAAACACTTGCACAGAAAGATGTATATGGGACTACACGAACACGTGGCGTAAAAAGCCGGCCCCCGATTTTTACGATGTTACATGCATATTTAGAATATTAAGGCATTTGAAGAGCCATGCTTTTCAGGGAACATGTCTTAACTGATGTTCTTCCACACTTGCATAATAAGAATGAGTAATGCTCACAAATTATTTTTCACCTCTTCCGCGAACTCAACCTTCTCTTTAAGGTTTTTCTTGTTTTTAATCTTAATTTGAGCCTTCTACGAACATCGTTTTTCTTTTCCGATAGAGGATCTATCAAACATTTTTACAAATCTGCAATGATCTAATGTATATATATCGACATATTAGAACAATATTTATATATATATACATACAGTTAACAGCTAAATTATTCATACCCTTTATACATTTGATGTTCCTTGTGTTTTTCATAAGTCAAGAATTAGGTATGGACTGGTTGAATTAAGGCCTTTGTTGAATACTTTGAGATGTAATTTATGATTTGTCACATTCTAAGGAAACCTAAGTCAGGACAAATAATGTTTTCACGTTTATTTTTTTTTACAAAACTTGGTAACGGTATGAATAATCTAGTTGTTAACTGTATATAAGTGTGTGTAGTATATATACAGCCACACCTGATTAAGTGATCACCTGTCTACAAAGACCACATGTTTTGTTTCCCGTTGAAGATGGTTTCTCATTGAAACATGTACTAAAGGAACCTGTACATAAAGACCACCTGCATAGACCACGTTTCTTATCTCCCTTGGGTGGTCATTATTGACAGATTCTCACTATATATATATATATATATATATATATGCTGATATGAATTAATACCAAAGCCCTCGTGGAGTTGCCCATACTATTTCGACGACTATAGCATTGGGGATGCGTTAATATCACAAACAATTACCTCGTTTTATTCCAATCATGATTCAATTACTATCATATGGCATAGAGTACTACCATTCAAGGTGACACGTGGTTAAGCTTACATAAACTGCAACTGCGCATGATCATTCAATTGCTTTCAATAAGGGATAGCATTCAATTCTAATGCGAGTTGATTTGTAGCATAATGGTTGTTAACAACGATCTCCTCCTACACAATTCTTTGACAGGAAATGTACGCAGATTAAAGCGACCGGAACAAAATTCGGATTATTTTGGGCATATATAGACTTAAGGTGAGAGAAAATGATGAGAGAGAAGAAAGTGAGGGAGAGAGAGAGAGAGAGAGAGAGGGGGGTGTGAGGAAGAGAGAGAGAGAGAGAGAGAGAGAGAGAAGTAATAGGTGTGAGAGAGTGGAAATGATAAGAGTAAAGCACGGAGAAAGACCGACTGAAACGGGGGAGGGGGTCAAAGAGTGGAACGAGAGAAGAGGAACGTGAGTGTGAGATAGAGAGAGAGAAAAAAATGAGAGAGAGAGAGAGAAGGAGAGAGAGACTGAGAGAAAGAAACTCACAACAAAATGAGCAAATCATCAGCATAAACCGACCACCCCGCTCACTTTAAAGAAAGACACTCTATTTCGAAAGGTTTCCAATCTTAGCACATCGAGCTCTGAATCAGTCTGACGTCATCAGGCACTTATCGGTACGGCAGCCAATCAGAGATGGCTAACGGCTAAAGGCGCACCAATCACGAGTTCCTAAGCTATAAAGTAAAGCGAGCGATGGCGGCACACGCAGTTTGCGAGTGAAAAGAAAACCGGGAAAAAGCGAATACTCAGCCCTTTTTGTGAAGCGTTTGTGAATGACACGACCGGGGCTGCCAACAAAAGTGCGGGACAATTTTTATTGGGTAAGAAACAGTTATTGGGAAGAAAACAGGAATAAGAAGAAGGAAACGCCAGACGACATTGGAATCTAATAGAACGGCCCTCCGGTGGGTAAAAGCAGGCTCGGTTGAAAGGAATTTTGTCGAGAAAGCTGTGTCTTGAATCAGGAGAGAACAGACGATTTCTAATAACATCCACCCCAAAACAGAAGCGCCTAAAGAGACACAGACAGCCGGGTAAGATTCCTAATTGTTTTGTCGATTTTCGTTGCTCAATAACACTCTTCTTTTCAGCGTAATGTTTTATATCACCATAAGTCGGCCGTTACGGTGTTTAAATCTTCGGGAGATAAATGTTTTGGCGTCGCATTTCGTCAGTTGATGTCAAGCGTACGGTCCATCTCATCTTTATTCAATGTAATTTTATATCAAGTGAGGCGCACAACCTTTGTGCATTAAAAGGCTTTGGGTAATGACGCAGACCCTTCATTGCACATCGTATAATTCATCTGCCTGTTTCGAATACGACGAAACCACCTTGAACTTTATAACAGTTCCAAGTGAATGTTTATTATTCATGATCTTTCTTAATTTATATCACAGTCCATTAGTGTGCGGCATTTCCATTGGATGTCATCATTTGAACCATTAATTGTTAATTGTTAAGCCGAAAATTGCTTCGAATTGTAACAGAAGTAGAATCTAAATCATCGTTTTGACCGGTGTGGGTGATTTGTACGGTATGAGGAATGCAACAGTACGATTATTATGAACGATGTTGTTACGATGAGTACGATACGATTTTACGATCTTTACGGTGCGATTGTTCAACATGGATAAGATGTGATTATTTTGGATTGTTTTCCCTGACAGCAAAGTATGTTAAGGAAATTAGAGAAAAATATTAGAGGAAAAGTTCGATCGCAGTGTAGTACTTAAAGCAAAGTAGAATATCAGATAACATTCAATTATTGGTAAATTTACTTATTTATTCATAGTAAGGATATACCAACAATCAACGATATTCATAAAAAAATCGTCGGTAAAATTGCTTTTGCAAATAACAAAAATATTCTTGCGATTCCGGGAAAACACGCTAATAAATCTTCCTTAAAGAATTTGGATGAAGATAAAAGTCAAAAGGCAATTGATTAGTAACTGCGATTGCCTAAAGTGTCTCTTTCGATCATAATCGTAATGTTACCAACTTTTATGCTTACGTCTTTGTGAAGTGCTCCAATACAAAGTTTCAAAGACACGTAGCATTTAAAAGCGTTCATAAGTGCATGATACATTATCATGACATGTTATAACAGCGTTTTTCCAGTCACGGCACTCTTTTCACAAATACATTTACTAATTTTCGCGTCACCCCAATCGCAGATTCTTCACAGAATATTAATTGTGCATCACTCTGAACCTCGTCAAGTGCCGTGTACACACCTACGGGCATATTATATGTTCTTAATTGAGAAATGACACCTTTGATATTTTAAAAACTCATTTTGTAATCGACACATAAAATAACATAAAATATAATGTATGCAGGCTCCCCGCCACTAAATATACCTGAACATGAAGATATTCGGGCATCTCGTTTTCCGGAATTATCCAGCTTCTAAATGTTGCGAGGGATGGAAGCGGACGAGCGTGGTAAAAATGTAATTTCGATATAAAAGATATAAAATGTATTAGCTCACCTCGCCTTCAAATATGGTATTCGGGCACCTCGTTTCCAAAATATGGAGCTATTTAGGCACTTAGCTGCCTGAAATAGTTCTGTTTCTAAATAATGCGAGCAAACGAAGCGAGTGAGAAAAAAATAGGCCGACATTCTTTTGAAATGCCATTTCCCCGTAAAATTACACACTCTAGCAGTTTCTAATATGTGGTGTTTCACGAAATCGACGTTATTCCATAATAACTTTTCAATGTAACAAGATTTCTATTGCGGCAGCCCTAGAAATGTCTTGCCGCACCCCGTTTAAAAAATGCTGTCTTATAACCATGAAAAGCAAAACCAACAAGAAATTGAAGTTGAGTTTGATAAAGTTGAAAGAAAAATTAGGATTTGAAGACATCTTGCCGCGAATAATGGGATTCATTTCTATACGCGATGATAAGATTATTATAATTTAACATAACTTTGAATAAATTTATAATGTTTATTGTGATTTCAATCATAACGAAATAAATTTATATCAGATTCATGCAGACGTGTTAGAGCTGTGCCACTATAACGATTTACATAATATACCAAAGTCTTGAGACGTCTTGAACTCATCACAGTGTCATTACATCTGTAATTAAGGTTATTCTTCGATTTGGAATTCTTAGTTATTTCTTTGAGTTAAGAGTGTTTAAGAGTGTTTTTTCAATTGTATCCATATTGTACGGACTCTTTAGGCATCATAATCGGAGTATGTGCTTGAACATATTAATTTACTTTTTGCAATCGTCAAATGGCTCCTTTATAACTGGAAATATTATTGTAACCTGATGACATTCCTCCTTCCAAGAAACACATTCTTAATAATAATGATAATAATCTTTTAAAATCCACTCCAAATTTTATTAAACCGAAAATGGAAATTCTTTTTGCCCAATTCATCGTGAGCCCGGCAGCCACAGAGCAGCGCCAGATCGACGTTGCTCTATCCCTTATTGTTGAACGCAAAACAAGGTAGCAGCAACTCCCGTTTTAACGTCTGCTGGTATGACGCGGCCGGGGTTCGAACCCACGACCTCCCGGTTGTGAGGCGACGCTCTACTGACTGAGCCAACACACCGTTTAACACGGCTCATACAGTGGTCAGAGCGCGTGAATGTTCCCATGTATCAAAGGAAAGTGACGAAATTTGAAACTGATTGGAGGTCGTACATCTTGTCTTTTTCATTTCAATTTTGTTCCTCTGAGATCGCAATTTCCTTCGAATTCAAACTATTCTCACCTAATATGAGCGAAAGCCAGGAGTGAAGGCGTGGCAAGTTTTTGCAAAGATTTTTGTTTTTGCGTTGGCAGTCTCTATTAGAACTCTTCAGATGATTTGAGAATCCATTGCCTAGATGCGTTTTGAGAGCGGGTTAAAAAGTGCTTCGAGTGCCAATATACAAAACTTGGTAAGATTAAATCTTCCGCTCTCTACACCCTTCTTTCTGTCTGTCTCTCTGTCTGTCTGTCTGTCTCTCCCTCTCTCTCTCTATTTCTCTCTCTCACACACACACACACACACACACTTTCTGTCTCTCCCTCCTCCACCCTCTCTCTCTCTCTCGCTCTCTATTTCTCACACACACACACACACACACACACCACCTCTCTCTCCCTCCCTCCACCCTCTCTCTTTCTCTCTCTCTCTCTCTCTCTCTCTCTTTCTCTCTCTCTCATTCTCTCTCTTTCTCTCTCTCTCTCTCTCCCTCTCTCTCTCTCTCTCTCTCTCTGTCTATCTATCTATCTTTGTCTCTATAATTATCTCTATATCTTCAGATTTCTGGTTTAGAGGTAAGACAGCGCAATGAGAAAGCCAGGCCAGGTGAAATTTTATATTGCATGTGCAAATGTTTCTTGAATGACGTTCGATGTTTTCTTATGTTTTAAATGAAAAATAAAGCATGAATTGAAGTTCACAATGCTTTGGCAATATCAAAGATGTCAGGGGAAATCAACTCGCTGGAGCTTCAGACTTCAATGATTAAAGTTCAATGTTTCTAAGAAGAATATAGAAAGAAGATTGTTACGTCTTGCTGGTATTGTTACCCGACTGGTGACGCATCTAGAGGTGGAGCTGGCGTAGCCCCCACCCCCTCTTCCCCCTAGGCTTTAAAGGAGAATTGTGAAAAAGAATGGGTCGAACGTAATTTTGTTTCCAAAATTAAACAATTATTCTTATCTACTGATGGTTTCTTCTTTGCTCTCATTATGTTTTCTTTCAATTAAAGGATATTTTGTTTAAAAACAACAATCAAACGTTCTTGTTGTAACCCTTTCTACAAATGGATTCTACCCCTCTCCCCTCTAAATATGTAGGCTTCTTTCACACAGGTTTAATTAGCGCAAGTACCAACACAATGGTAATTACACAAGACAGGTCTGCGTCAACCCTGACGCTGCTTTTGACGCACCGTGTGAAATGGATATCATGCAAACAGATGAAAGCTAAATGACCCGTTGAATTACCACCGCATGAGTTTATATCCATTCATACGCTTAATTACGACAGGTAATAACGCACTATGCCATTTTCGTAATGTAACCAAATGGAATGCATACGTCGTTGTGAAGTGCTTCAACACAGTTATTTCATTCATCATTGTATTTCAATAGTCAGAATGCAAACTGCATACAATTTTGGTTGTTAGCTAGAGCATGCCATGATGTTTGTCCAACCTATCAACACACACAGTAAGCAATTCGCATTCTGGCTTTTGAAATATAATTATTGATAACAGGTGAATGAAATAATTTGCATAGAGGCACTTCACAAAGACGTATGTATTATATGTGGTTACATTACCCAAAAAGCGTATTGAAATAACGCCCCATGTGCACCATTTATATAAGAGCACATTTTGGGATATGCATCCCTCTGAACGCGTTAGCCTTGGAAAGCACGCTGATTGGGAAACATTGCGGTCAAGTGGAGAATCCCAAAAATAACAGACGATTTGCAAGGTGAAGAGGGATAAGTCTTCCAAATTTAGATTCGTCTTTCAAGTTGCGTGGGAGTGGTTTTTCAAACTGTCACCTGAACCGAGTAAGAAACAATCACAGAAGCGCTTTAATCACTGCCATGTAATCATGCAATCAGAGAGTACAACGTAACATTACCAATGCCCAAGTCACACTAACGCAACCGACAACAGACCGAAAACATACGGAACAAAAAATGTCATTACCTCGACTGATCAAGAGCCGATCGGTTTGGCGGTGTGACTGAGGTGCACCAAGCAGAGTTTACATGAATATTTACAGGTTTACAGTACAAATTTAGATCTTTATAGTTAGAAGGAGGGGATAGAGAGGTGTAGGCGGGGATGGGAGATGTGTTCAAATCAGAGCTAGACGAAAGATTTTACAGTTTCTTTTTCTTTATATTATACTGGCATTTGAAGGAATCAGGTTTTAACATTTGAACAACATTTCAGCAACCAGGTAACCAGAATTCACGCTCATTCCGAAATGATTTTAGAAAGCGCCTTTGTAGATAAATTGTTAAAGTTCCTAAAGATATTAACTTCACGATGATACGTTCGATGAATACAATATTAATATTAATCAAATTGACTTTTACTTGGTAAATTATATACTGCGTAGCTTTAGACAGTAAAAAACGAAAAGGCCTACAATTCACTTAAGATAATTCAAATGCCGGAACGGCTTGTCGCTTTGAAAAAATGGTTCTAAATGGCTATGATATGCATCGATGCACGTGATTAATCACGTGATGAATTGCAAACGACTAATCACGGAGGTAGGCTTTACTATCCACCGCCTTCCAATAATAAATAAATTATTGATATAGCGAATCAATTTTATGCCACCAAAAATATAAGCCTAACTTTCTAAAAAAGGAAATTAGGCTTGAAGGGCAATCAGTATTGTAACCATTCTCAAATTCCATCGGAGAGAACAAAAGGAAATCCTTGTGCACAATATAGTAAATGTGTATAATAATTTCGATTACAATGAATAATGCAGGTTCTAATTATTTATAATGGCCAAAGAGCTCTTTTATCTTTTTTGGTCTATTTCTTTTAATTTCTATTTTTATGACCACTACAAAATTTGGTGCTACAAATTGTTTTCGTTTTTTTTTAATTTCTTGGTATTGTTAGTTGTATTGTTTTTTGTATTTGTATTATCTGTATATGGTTATCCGTGCTTCAGCCATTACGAGCACTCAAACACAAAATGCCGTCACTCCGATATAATTTCATCTCGTCTATTAAATGATGAATAATATATGTCTGTCTTGCCGCTTAAAATATAATCGGATTTCTGAGTTTTTGTGAATTGGTTTTTTTTTTAATTTCAATTTCGATAGATATCATAAATATTTTATTCAAAAGTTCTAAATGCGTCTAAAAATAGAAAAATGCATTTTTAAATAATCACCCATTAACTTTCAGATTGCATTAGCTCTGTGAACCTCATTACAATTTTAGGGGGTATAATAGACAGACTTGACACCGACTTACAATCTACAGATTCTTGGCATTTCGAAGTTATGTGATTGTACGATCTTTTGTCGGTCTGCTGCTGATTTCATTCATTTTTGTGACTAAGGTATTATACTCTTGCGCGCAGCTTAATTCAACAGACTTCTTAACTTAGTCAAACCACCAAACCGATTCCATACCGATCTAAACAACGACAGATTTTTAGTATTTATGGGTTAACGTATTTGTTTGGTCTACTGTCGGTCTACTTTGTGTGATTGAGGTATTATACTCTAGCGTTCAGCTTGATTCAATAGGCTTACATAAGTCAGTCAAACCATCAACTTAACCAAACCGATTCCACACCGACTTTAAACCGACAGATTCTTCGCCTTTCAGGTAATGTAAATGTTCGGTCTTTTGTCGGTCAGCTATTGGGTTCATTTGTGTGACCGAGGTATCATACTCTAGCGTTTAGTTTAATTCAATAGGCTTTACAACTCAGTCAAACCATCAACGTAATCAAACCGCCTTCTCACCGACTTAATTAAAACCGACAGATTATTGGCCAATATATGATATTGTACATGCAATCGTTCGCTTTGCTGTCGGTCAGCTGTCGTTCAGCTGTGGGGCTCATTTTGTGTGACCGAGGTGTCCAGCGTTCAGCCTTAATCAACCGGTGTGAAAATGGAAATGACCATCAAACGTAAAATTGTCACTTACAAATAGTGAATTCATTAGCATTCGAGAAGCACCACTATCAGCAATATTTATCACCGGTATATTGTATAACCTATATAAAATTTCTATTAGCTAATTTAGAGGCGTAAATCTTCCATTTGTTTCGAATATTGGCCTGATTGTGAGATTATAGTGCTTGTTAGGTCAACCAGAAAGTGTGTTGATGCGGCCTTGAATTTTGAGTCCAAGGTTGAATATAAAGTGTAGCTATTTGCGGTGAAGTTGGAGATTACTCATGATCTAGTTCAAATTTTGTCTGTCCAAATACGGTTTTATCTTTAATTACTGGATGCGTGCTCTATTATTAGTGTAATGAATTTGGCATTGTAAATACATGTAGGCCTTCTTAATGTCCGTTTGATATCAAATCATTTTCAAAACGAACACCACAGTAATACAACTGTACAGACAACTCCATATTAGTAACTTACAATACGGATACATAAATAGATAGATAGATAGATAGAAAGATGTGTAGATGGAAAGATGTAGTGATATATAATATAGGTAGGTAGATGGATAGAAAGATATAATATAGGTAGCTAGATAGAAAGATAGACATATTTGTACATACATGGAAATTGTACAGAAATGCTTTGGAATTAAATAGAAAAATAAGATTGGATATTAAGATGAATTCCGGGAATGTAAGGGCTAAGTAAAAGGTAATTTTGAGGGGTAGAGAAGGGGGGAAAAGACGAGGAAATGGATATAAAATATGAAAGAGAGAGATGAGGGAATAGCTAGTGTGTATGAGTGACTGTGTGTTGTGTGTTAGAGAGGGAGAGAGAGACAGACAGAGAGACAGGCAGCGACAGGCAGACACACATGTATTAAGAAATATAAGTTGGAAGAAAAATACAAAATGTAGATCGGTAGGGGAGAGGGAGAGGGATAGGGAGAGAGAGAGAGAGAGAGAGGCAGAGAGAGAGAGAGACAGAGAGACAGAGAGACAGACACACACAAAAAGAAAAGTTTCGAAGAAATTATTAATGGTAGCCTGGATCGTAAGTAGAGCATAACTCCACGTAATACACCTTTGCAGAACATCCTAGCCGACTGGAGTGTCGAATTTCTTGTGGTGGCTAAAGAGCTTTACATAGTAGGGGGAGCAGGGAGACTGCACAAAATAGGACATTTTGGGACATTTTTCCCCCCTCTTATTTCTAGTCCAGCACGAAAAAAACTCGCTCGGGGAAAGAGGTGGAGCTTGGAAAGAAGCAAAGCTTTTAGCCGTATTGAATTCCTAAACCTCGCCAATGAAATCAAATTTTGAAATTTAATTTCGGGAAGTGTAGGCAGAGGAAGGGGGAGGGGGTGTGAGGGGGGAGGGGTGGTTCTTCTTATGGGTTGGTTTTGTGTGACCTCCTTCATGTCGCACATGCACATATTCTGTTAAAAAACTAGTTAAAATACTCTTCAAGCTCGTGGAGGGGGTATATTTTAGGCGGTGCTGTCGAAAACCACAATGAGAGGAAAGGAAGGAGAGTTTTTCTCATTACAATCACGAAGGTCATCCCGAAGACATACCACGCAATCTGGCTTGAAAAGACAAGGGCACAAGGCTAGCAAATATTGTACATTAACGCTTATTAACGCCCCTGGTGCATAGTTAACACCACTTTATGAATGAGAGAGGTGTCCTTAAATATCATTTTAGTAAATGCATTTTTCGCATGTGAGGGCTAGAACCTGCCGGCTAGTTATCATATGTCAATAAAGGCATGTAAGTTTCCTTAGTTATGTTATAGTGATAATGAATCTGGAAACATTAAGGGCTGGCCTTATTTTTCAACAGGCGTCGGAAAAGGAAATTGGATGGATAGAGTTAGTTAGAAAGAGTTCACAAAAAGTAAAATTAGAAAAGTTGTCTGGGGGCTTGAAAGGGTTTGGTTTCAAAGGGGAAAACAGTTTCTGTGATGAAATGAAACCTTAAGTATATTAATATGGAGAGAAGAAGGAGAGGGAAACAGGGATAATGTTGGTCATAGAGATGAAGAGAAAAGGGCGAAGAGAAAGGGATATGGATGGAGGAAAATGAAGGAGTAAAGAGAGAGAGAGGGGGAGGGGCTGGAGAGAGGGAGAGAAAATAAGGGGGAAAAGAAGAAGAAGAAACAGATGAATACAGAGGGAGTATAGATTAGAAATGGAAAGAAATGGAAAGAGAGATGGAGATGGGTGGAGAGGGGGGGAGGCGCTAATTGGGGCAGAGAGAGAGAGAGAAAGAGATAAAAGATAGAAGAAATAAAAAACCAGGGCCAGACAATGTAGCATGTAAGCGAATGATAGGATCGAGGACACATGGCCATATAACTATTACGAATTAGAACATGACATGTTTACAAAATGTGAAGAAAATGAAACTGGAGCAGGTAATGAGGTTCTCGATAACCACCTGTGTCACAGCATGATGGTAGGCATAAAGTAAAACTTAGGAAGGAAAAAGTAACAGTCATGTATATATAATAAATGAAGAATGATATATAAAAACAAGGTTAAAGCACGACAAAACACTGTCTGTCGACATTGCAACATGCATTTAAAGAGAATTTTGCCAAGTCTTATGAAGGAAAATGTGAAACTACAACAACACAAATAGTCGTATAACAATGATTAGATAAAGAGAGAGAGAGAGAGAGAGAGAGAGAGAGAGAAAAAGAAAGAGAGAGAGAATACAAACCCATAAAACTATATTGTAATATGTGAATAGAGTGTTGTCGGAGGGTCACTAAGTTTCGGATAAAACATCTTCAATTTTATACGAATTTGCAATATATACACCACTAGTGCGTCAAGGTTAATCGTGAAATCTTAGCGAATCTGGCTCACAAACTTCACCCCTAAATTTGTCATTATAGTAGAGGGTACACGCTGTCACGGATATTCCAATTACCGTAAGCACAATTCTAATGTAATAGTACTCTTCGACCATGGTCAGATCGCAATAAAAAACCCGTGTTTCTGAAATTCAATATCTTCTTGGCGAGTTCATTTTAAATTAAGATAGTTGTCGTGAGGAGAAAAAACGGCTCCCTTACGTTGCATTGGGAGCGAAGTTCAGTTTTTTTTTCCAATAATAATTTTTAACAGTAATAAAGCGCGAGGCATGTTGAAGGAAACTTCAGCAGAATTGCGTCAACAATTATTAACATATTAGACATGAAAATATGCTTATTTTATAGAATTCATGTCATAGTTCATTTATTTTAAATCGTTCAAGAGAGCGGTTAATCTATTAATTCGACAAATCATAATATGAGATTTGTTCAGCTTTTTTAAACAAATAGCTAAACAAATATATACGAAAACAATAAATAAATCAAATAAATAAGTAGATAAAAGAATGATTAACGATATTTAACAAAATGAATGATTACAAATTGCTGTGGTATATTACTAACGTCTATTATATTTCGTTAATATTAGTAATAATCGCAACATATTATTGACGAAATTAAGAATGATAATTAAATTGTTGCTGCAATCTCCCGTAGATGTGGATACACTTTGATTACGTTTTTTTGAGGATACGTCGGTGAAATTATTTTTGTCTGTGCTAGGCTCAATATTATTACAATTTCACTCTTAATTCTACACAATTAGCAGTTTCTCTAAGTCTTTTAAATGTTTGTTTTTCCATCTTTCCTTCAACAAAAAGCTAATATTACTCCTCCGTTTAATTGTATTTCTTTTGATTAAATTGCATACTGATATCTTCCGTAGATGTGAAAACACTTTGATTACCTTGTTTTGAAGATACGTCGATGAAAAACTCTTTCACTGTATTAGGCTCAATATTATGACAATTTCACTCTTAATTCTACGCAATTAGCAGTTTCTGTAAGTTTGTTACTGTTTTTTTCCTTTTTCCTTCAACAAAAGCTATATCTTACTTCACCGTTTACTGTTCATTCTTTTCGTCTGCTCTCGAAATCTGTTTATGTCCTAAATGTTTTTTTTTTTTTTTTTGGTTTCATTTCCAACATTCCTCCTCTTTCAGGCATTCTGTCTGAGTCATTATGTTAACGATTGTTTTTTTTCTAAAAATGTCTTCATCTTTCTGTCTTTATACTGACCTATCACAAATTTTCACACAGATGTTTCTCTCTCTTTCTTTGTATCCCATAAATGACTATATTTATTTCTTTTTAATGTCTTTCTTTCATTCCTTCTTACCTATTAAACAGAGCCTATTTAATTATTCTCTTTCCGCCCTCAATCAGTGTGTCTACTCACTCCTTCCCTTTCTCTTTATCTCTCACTCTGTCTCTGTCTCTGTCTGTCTGTCTCTCTGTCTCTCTCTCTCTGTCTCTCACTCTTTCCCTCTTTCTCATTTCAACATTTGTGAATATACTTCTTCGACTCAATATCTAACCCATTCTGCTCATCATTATCCAATTTGTCGTCCTCCTCTCTCTCTCTCTCTCTCTCTCTCTCTTTCCCTCGCTCTCTCCCGTTGCTTGTTTTATCTCCCCGTTTTCCTTTAACTCTCCTCTTTTCATACCTATTCCCTTTCCCATATTTTCAAGTATACTTTCTCTCTCTCTCTCTCCCTCTTCTCCCCTTTTTCCTCTCTCCCTCCCTCTCTCTCTCTCTCTATCTCTCATCCTCCCTCTTCGTGTTACCCTTCTCTCTTTCAACTGTGTCCCACGAATCGCAAGCCATTTTACTCCATTCTATTTCGCAATAACCCAGCATTAATCGAATTGCATCCTAACCTCGTGACTATACCTTAATCGGTCCGGAACGTAACAACCTCTTCCGCTTACTTAGTAGACACACAACAAATTACCAGCAAATAAGCATCATTGGGGCTCTCCCTTCTTAGATTGAAATAAAAGCTTTTCAATTCCATGTACTAGAAACTTCCGTCAATGTACGTCGATGATGTAACTGACTCCGTAATCTCGTATCCTTGTTTTCTTAACCACGATTGAGAAAAAAAACGTTCATTTTGTTTTCCAATTTATATCTGGTTTGTTAAAGTAACCCTTGACCCCACATATCCTATTTCAGTCAGTCTTTATCAAAGATAGTATTTATTGGAAAAGGAAACTTTAACTGAAAAAACTTCTGCTCACTGGTGCACCGGATGTTGCAACGATGTTCTTGTGAATTTAGTGGCTTACTTTTAACAGTAAGAAAGAGACTTATCTAAAACGGACAAATTCATTGTGTTTCTTGCTTTCTCTTACGAAGTGAAATTAAGTTTTTGGACCTCAAAATTATTCGTTATTTAATGGTATCATTCTATGATTCACATTCACTGAAAATGCACAAGGAGAAATTGGATGCCTTCATCTCTTCCAAACTTGGATTAAGAGCTGGATGTCCTTGCTTTACTTTGCCTTTTTTTTAAATTGTTATTTAAAGTAGTCCTCGATTTTGTTACCGAAACTTACCTTTTCTGTTAACAATTCTTATAAACAAAAAAAGTACGAAAACATTTCTGATTCATAACAAAATAATGATGACATTTTTTAGGACACGTTGTTGTGTAGTCTATAATTGTGTAAACACATAAAAGGTATTTCGCAATGTTTTTTACTGGGCGAATACAGCAATCTTTACCGTACCTCGTTTTATATACGGTGATCACAAACAGGCAAATTGCACTCCAAATCATCATCATTTGTCACAAGATCTAGTTCTGTCATTCGTCTGAATGTATGAATGAAAGAAAAATCATGTCATTTCATACACGTCACCAAAGCGATTTTTCTAAAAGACATTTTTTTGAAGGACTCGACAGGCTCTCTAAAAAATATGACTTAACAACATTTCCATTCATGCTTATTTTAGGCTACGTTTAGAATGAATGGCTTGACACGCTTTACCCGGTATTACAAAAAGGGGCACCCCCCAACAAAAATGGAAATGAATTGTTTAGGAAAATCACTTAATGATCGGATAGAAATAAAGGTTTTATGCTAGCATGTCTATATCACTATCACATTAACAAACAAACAAGTTTATACACCTCGCAAAATTGCAACCTTTGTAGACACGAATGTACATGCATTATATTAATCTATTTATGAGCGTGCCATTTTACAATAAGAAAGAGGTAGCGTCTTAACGGGAGAGGGTGTGTGGGGTTAAGTGGGGGGGGGGGGCTTTATTCATTAGATATAAAGTTTAAAGTCCAAGAAGTGGGACGGGATAGAATTAAATCAATATTCCGATTACTTTTTTTCATTAAAGCACTCGTTATAATAGCACGAATATCATGAAAGATAATAATTTAAAAAACAAACTTGAGGCATAACACCATCTTTAATATTTAAAGATAAAACACGGTTTTAATGATATTTGACATAATTAGAGGCACGAAACACGCACAGGAAGTTGACCACTACAGCACTGCTAGTACCAAAGCTAAACATAATGTTGATGACATGGATATTACTAAAAATATTTCTCACAAATCGCTTGTGAAATGCACCGCTATTGGATTTCGAAGAAACACACGGTCACAGTGCATTTGACATCGGTGAAATTATTATACACACCAAATAGTATGTCATAAAACCGCTCTCGTTATTTGAGAGGAACACACATAATGACATAGACATCATTAAATTATTACAAACAAACTGAAACCATGATTAATAAGTGAGTCGATACTTCGTGAAAACTAGCCGGATATTGGTTTAGCCGTTGTCTTCCCTCTTCCGCGTCTTACCGTCTCTCTCAAAGTGTGTTCTTACAAATATTTAATCCCAAAATGAAAATTCTGAATTAGTCTCGCTGTCCGTACTATCCTAATGCAGATGAGTCGAAATCCACTCATTTAAGAAGTTTCTCTCTCAAAGCGTTGCTGAGCAGATTCAACTCCGAAGGAAGAGTCGTCTGTCTCAAAGTGTGTTCTTGCGAAAATGTAATCCTTGATTAATTTGAATAAGTCTCACTATCCATACAATGTTAATGCAGAGGAATGCAAAACGACAAGTTTTAAAAGTCAAATCGGAGATCACTTTCTTTAAAAGTAAATCCACGACACATTATAGTGAAATCCACTCCAAAGAATCGATCTTTTGAGAGTGGATTTCGCTATGTAGGGTGGATTTTCACTCCTGAAGTTATTGCGCCCAACCACAAAATGTGCAATGATTGACCCGAAAGGGGTAAGAGATGTACAAAATGTTAATCGCAGCGTCCACTTTTCCACCATTTAGCATGTTAATTGCGTACTGTGTATTCGTATAAATAAGACTTTACAGCTGCCCGTGTGAACCCGATTACCGAGAGAGAGAGCGGGCATGAAAAGAGGCATGGGCTATGGGTATGGTTAACATGTCTCCATTATGAGAGGGATGCCCTAATGTGGTTTTTTAAATGTAAGATATTGCGTGTGGCGGAGCTACGCAGGAGAGGGGCATGGGGCAAGTGCCCTTCCCATCGAATGAGGGCGCTGGCCGTGATAAAAGGGAACGTGAAAAGAAAAGACAGAGGGAACAAAGAGAAAAAATGATGAAACCCCATTCTACTCCTTCAACATGAACTTGTAAACGCATTTTAGCAACCGAGTAAGACCGATGCCCCCTACTAGTATAGACCATTGCCACGGTACCATTTGTATTATAGAAAGGGTTGGAATATCAGTGACATTTTAAGGTTTTCGGGCGTGTGCCCTTCGCCTCCGCCCGCCCTCCCCTACTCTGTGGCTACGCCATTGCAATATATAAAAAAACATTGTAACCCTGTTATTTTTTTTAGGAATAACGAGGATTAGTCAGGCGACATCTACATGTCAATTTTAATCTCTCCTTGTAGGATAACGACACGTTAAGAAGGTTTTGGACAACACTTTCGGCTATCATATGTCACGACCGTGACACGAATGTGGTAATCCTGAGACCATAAATAATCTGATATCTCATTTGAAAGATTAATTTGAAAGCCTTTATGACTAGAAATTGTTCTTACTGTGAACACATACTCATGATTTACGAAAATCATCAATGACCAATGACCCAATTAAGGTGGAAAGAATTTTGATTGGTAATTTACAAGAAGTCGTGCTCGCGAATTTATTCAACAACTTGTATGAAATGTCCACGTATTTCTTGAAATATCATTCAGTATCACCATATTCGTTTGCACTTTCTCTCTCTCTCTCTCTCTGTCTCTTTTTTTCTCTCTCTCTCTCTCTCCATTTCTCCTTCTCTCTCTCTCCTCGATGGTAATTTTTGTAAGACCGCATAAATTAAGATTATATAAGCTTAAACATAACTTTCTTTCGCAGGAGACATCTATATCCCATCCGCATCACTTCTTGTTTCATATTCTATGATAGTCACTCCCCCTTCCCCTCCCACTCTTTCTCTATGGTGTATCTTTCAAAATCATATCAATTTAAAATCATACAAGGTTGGGTATCAATTTCTTGGGCAAGACGAAGTCCATGACCTTTCTGCAGTAGATGATCTTTTTTGATATGTGATGTTATTCACAAAATCATGGAAGCGGATAATCGCAAGTCAAGGGATTCCCTTAAAAGAACCCATTATTCATTTACATAATGAAAAACACCAAAGAGACTTTTCCAAATGAATAACACATGATCATAACTGAATTATCCTCATTGCTAAATCCTCTCGATTTATCAGATGAATTTGAAATCATTTTGGTTCCATCTTCATCTCAGGTTACTTGATACCGCTCATGAAAATCATGAAAAGGGTGAAGGGAAATAATTCCATAAACTTGTATAATTGTAATTGAAACGCCTCAACAAGCATAAGTTTTAAATACTTATAAATACAAAATCATTACCTGTTGTCAGTGTATGATATAAAACGATTAGCGATAACGAAAGGGTATAAAATAATAGCTGGTGCCCTTATTGTTGATACAAAGATAGAAAGATAGAAAGATGCATGATGTATTTTATTTGCAAACACCAGTACTCAAAGAGTTTGATATCATAAAGGTTTGCCTTATTGATATATATCTAAGGCTTTATCGAAATGTGAAGGCTGGAGTGCAATTAAAAACGAATTAGAATGGAATTACCAGGGATTATTGTTCTATTTATCGCATTAAGTTTATACAACGGGGTTACATTGTTTTACTAATTATTAGTACATTTTAAAGCAGGAATCCGTTAATAACCGGGTAAAATAAAGTTAGGAATCATGATAGTTTTGGCGGATTATAAACTCATCAGGGGTGTCATGTGAGTAAATAAAACACTGGATTAAAACACATTGGTTTGATTTATGATGATCTTAACTTAATGTGATGGAGTCATCTGTGATCTCTCTCTCTCTCTCTCCCCCCCCCCCCTCTCTCCCTCTCTCTCCCCCTCTCTCTCTCTTTCTCACTCTCTTTCTCTCTTTCTCTCTTTCTCTCTTTCTCTCTCATTTCTCTTTCTCTATCTCTGTCTCTCTCCAGTTGCATGGAATTATTTCATAATGCCACAACCTAATAAAAACTACATCAGTAGCATCTTATAGTTTGTTTTGAAATACGCTGTCGTTTTCATTCATAAGTAAAGTTAAAAAGATATGTAATAATGATTTTAATAAAAGCCGTTTCATAAAGGTTTCATGTGTTGAACCAGTTCGTCTCCGACGATTCCGCCTCTGCATATCAATCCCGGATATTTTACTCGAAGCCGAAAGACCAAATTGTGTTTCCATACATTGATGGATTCCCTTGCGGTCGGTCTTTCATGTAAACCTCATCATGTCTTATCCCCATAAATTGTAGTAAATAGATAAATGAATGATAAGGCTATTATAGCATAATGGAGACGTTTTTATTAAATCAATTTTCATCGGTGACTGGGAAGAAAAGAGCGCGCAAGAAAATAACGAGCTCTGATTTGCTTGCAGAAATAACGGGAAAGTAGACTCAAATAAAATTACTTTTATGGGTTATTGAATAAAAAAAAATATGAATATGCTGCGCCCAAAAAATGTGTATACTTTACCTGTCTCATAATACTAATCTGCATGATTTGACTCTCGACAGAATATAGTCATATTCATTCTATATTGCAATATCTCGTAATGCTTTTCATACCTTCTTCTTTTTTTTTTCTTTTTTTTTTTGGGGGGGGGGTTCATTTATCACTAACTATCGTTGTAAATGCACCTCAGAGAAAATATGAAAAGGTTAAAAGAATAGTAAGTAATTTCAACAGACTACAGCATTTTTGGGTAGTGAAATAAAAGACTCGTCAAACCAATATGTGACAGGTCAATATTTTAGGGTCAAATTGTCAGGATTAAACGCCATGTAATTCATTTTATTAAAGAAATAAGAGCCCTGAAAAGGGCTTGGGATCTCCGCTATCATAACACTTAACAGAGCTCTTGGTTATCGACGTTTCAGTCAGTATGCTCCGATCGTCTCTAGGAGATAGTTGAATGCAAAATATTAAAATAATATTTTTTTTAAAGATTTTGAAATTCAAATATCACAAAAAGTCCTTAATAAATTTGAATTCTTCTACGAAACGTGAATTAAGACAGATAACTCTGAAGGAAACCAGTAAGGATTATTTTGTGCTAGCATATCCATTACCAAGGCACTTTCGTGTGAGCCTGCTGCATTCATTCTATATCATTCAACAGAAAGGGCATGCGGCTCATTTATATGCAGACAATACATCAATTCAACGTGATTTCTCCCCCACGTCGGGCTCGAATCAATTAAGGATGGGCTATTAAGAAATACATCAAATGAATAAAACATTAATATAGTTACATTGATAGAATTGTTTGGGACATGTTAAAGACATACAGGCGCGGTAAATTATCATTTTCTAGTAATTGTAACGTTTTGTGACACCCCTCATTCTTAGTTGTATCAATTCTCTTTGATCTTCACCTAGGTTTTTCAATTTATCATTCTGTTAAGAACATGCATGCGCACTTCAGGAAGTCCGCTTCCGTCGTATCATTGGTGGGGTGGATGATGGCTCGTGTTACTATAACAACGATATGCTTTTCAAAGATGCATTATGATTAATGAAATCATCTCATGATAACGGTCATTATGGTAATATTAAGTTTTGGATTGGATAAAGCGCCTGATATTTACTGGATATATCCTCCTCCCCCTCTCCCCCCCTTCTCTCTCTCTCTCTCTCTCTCTCTCTATGTAAGTCAATCTACCCCTTCCCTCTCCACCACCCCCCCTCTCTCTCTCTTTCAATCTATGTCTATGGTCTTTTATATGCCCCCTCTCCATTTCTCTCTCTTCTTCTCTCTTACTTTCTTCCCCCATCCACGTTTTTACCCCGCAATATCCATAAATTCGGTCATTTATCCAGCTAACATTGTTGGTAGATCAATACCACAACAGTTGAAGTGCTCTCGAGTGCATATATAACGTTCACATTGCTTCAAACCAAAGTATTAGATAGAATTTCGAGTACAATATTGAACACAGCCATTGCAAATGGACATTGGTAATTTGTTTTCCTCATGAAAGTGATGTCATAATTCATTCCAAAATATACCATTAACTTCAACACTTTATGGTGTTTTGTCCGCTTAATTTGATTATATTCATCGTTTCAAACAAGACTACATCTATATTTTAAACATGGCCGTATCTGTACTCATATGACAGTGCGTACATTACTCGTAAATGAATGTAGTCCTGCATGTGTCGGAAATGAAATGACAAATTATGTCATATACCTTTAGCTGGGTAATGATATGATGAAGACAGAGAGAAAAAGAGGGAGGGACAAAGGAATGAAGAAGTAAGAGTAAGACAAAAAGAGACTCGAGAGGGATGAAATAAATGTTAAAATTATTAAACAGAAAGATCGTTGACAATGTCCGCCTGAGACGAAGTGGAAGCGAGAAAGAAAATAAGCATTAGAAGGGAGGGAGAAATAAAGATCGAGAGAAAGAAGAAGAGAGAGGAGAGAAATGGAGGGTGGAATCGAGAAGGAGAGAGCATGATAGAAGAAGATAGCGGAAGATGGGGAAGACGAAGAAGGAAACAAAAGGGGAAGAAGAAGAAGAAGAAGAGGAGGAGTAAGGAAAAGAGCAGGAGAAAGAGGAGGAAGAACAAGAACATGAAGAAGAAGAGAAAAAGAGAGGGGGAGATATAATTTCAACTGCCGGACTTTGGAACCATGATCCATTACAAGTCATGTCATCTCGCTCAAAAAAATGTAATATCGGACAGAAAATTAGGCCCACTTGACCGCCGACTCATTGCATCTTCATCAAACTATGAAACAATATGTCAATATTTACACATCGCCGACTGTGAATTGTACATGCTGCTTGAGCAATGGTATTATGTTTGTTGTGTCATTATCGAGGAGACTCTTCATATAAGGGGATCAATAGTTCTGTTTCTTTGACTAAAACTACTTTGGATATAGCCAATATCATGAAGTCTAAAGTACATATAGTAAACGCATCTACACGTTTTTTTTCGTATTCCATGAACAGCTTAACAAAGATGCATAATAATTAAGGTGATTTTGTAATTTTTATGAGCATTATTATTAATATCATTATTATTAATGCTATTATTATTACTTTCGTTGTTGTTGTGCTTGTCATCATTATTATTCCTATCATTATTATCATTATTATCAGTACTACAACTTCTACTATTAGTATCATCATCATTATCATCATCATCGATTTCATTAATGTTATCACTATCATTGCCAATGTTCTATTGCTTTAATTCTTATTGAAGTTTTTAGAGAATGTGTCTATTAAGACGGATTCCGTACAGAATTGAAAGTAAAATAGGAAAAGTGGAATATAGGGATGGAGAGAGAGAGAGAGGGGGAGAGAGAGAGAGAGAGAATAATGAAAAAAAGAAAAGCCACCACCGTGACATTGACAAAGCGGTATTTTTTTTCCTATACATACCTAATGAGGCGTACAAATTATGGAGACTTCGTAATGATGGCCCAATCATATGCATAATGTATGATATTAAAAGAAAGCCAAAAGATGAGATAATACAAACATTGATCATTCCATGGCATTTTGATAGTACAGCTGCGCTCCTAAATGCAAACATGATCTTATTCCGATGGTATTACGGGGGAGATGGATGAAGGGTAATATGATATTATGTCATTTTGTTTCAAGTCTGGCTAGGTCCATTGCCTCCAACCGACCCCCCCCCCTCACACACACACACACACACACACACTTACACCCCAACACACATACTTTTTCTCCTCTCCGTCTCTCTGTCTGTATCTCTCTCGCTCTCTTTCTCTCTCTCTCTCTTTCTGTCTTTCTGTCGTATGCTCTCTCGCTCTTTCTACCCTTTCTCATGTTTCCTGAATTTTATTCTCGTCTCATCTCTCTATTCTATTTCTTTCTCTCTCTCTCTCTATCCCTCCTTCACTCACTCCCTTTCACCCTCCTGTCTCTTCCCACTCTTTCTCTCTCGCTCTCTCTCTCTGCTTGATTTGGAATTCGCTTAGGTGCAATTACATGTACCAGGCACTTAAACACAGTAGGTGAAAGCAAAACGCCCTTAAAAAGTATTCTTTCATTTGTGAAAATCATCTCGCAATATGAGATTTCAAATCTTATAGTTAAACTGCTTAATTATCACGATAATCTAGAAACCCAGTCATGAAGGGGGTGTCAGTTGTAAATTGATCGACTGTATCTCTGATCGCATAGAGTTGGGTTTCATTGATAGTCATATGACGAACTGTCTTTAAACGCAACTCTTTGTTATTTAATCTGAATCTTCAAGTGCTCAGAGAGCGATGAGCAAGACATTCACGTACATGATATGCAATATGCGAACAAATTTATTTATGATTCGAGGTTAATATTGCTATTTCGAAGTTTATATTTCTACTGTACGTGTACAGCATGAACATGATCGACATCATACATGGTCATCACGAGTGGAAAAAAAATACAATGAGGAAAGAAAAGCGGAAAGGGTAATTGGAAGTGAGATATAGATGAGATATCCTCTGCACCATTCCAGATTTTGATCGCGTTACACTATGTACTCATTGCGTCCACCCCCCCCCCCCAAAAAAAGAAGAAAATCCACCAGACACCACTACCCCTAGAATGGAACCTTAAACGGCCAGGCCCCTGCAACGGGCGTCCATATCAATTTTTTAAATGAGCGAAAACAGAATTTGCTGTGCTGAATACAAAATATATTATAATACAAGAAATAAGAACTACCAAACGCAGTGATTAGGCATACGGGGGGGGGGGGCGTAACATTTTATTTTCATCTTTCTTTTCCCCATTTCCCTTTCTTTGGCCTTTCGATTTTGTTTGTTCGGGGGAAGGGGCACGTATCCCTCTCTCTTCGAACCTTCATACACGCCAGTCTGCGACTCGTCTGTATTATTTTCTTTTCCCGTCATCAATCCAAGTTACGTTCTAAAAACAAAATGGAGCTCTCGTGAAATTCAACCAGACAGTGGAAGTCACACTTTTGATCGAGCAGTCTCCCGTTTTTCATTCAGTGGCCGATATAACATATCATGTGCTAGATGATGTTCTATTGGAAAAGGGAGGTCGGACAGGGTTTCCGAAAGTATAGTGATTTCGTGGTATATGGGTCAGTATGTTATTTTCAATCACGTATGATTGGACAACAATAGGCAGGAAATGGTCGCGGGATGTGGTTATAGGATCATATGGACCGACAGGCCCTGCCCCAATTTCCATAGAATATGAAGTCAGATGAGCTCATGGAGGGATATCTATTTTTTGGAAAAGGGGGGGGGGGAGCGTCGGAAGGGGATAGAGGATGAGAGATGGAGGGATTAAGAGGTGTGGATGGTAGGGGGAAGGAGATGCCTATAAAGGTGGTGGAAGGAAGTCAAGGGGTGCAAGGGAGAAGGTAGGAGTAATGAGAGACGGGTGAATAGGGTAAGATATCCAGGTTGTGTGAAGGGCAGAGATAGGGAGAGAGAGTGAGAGAGAGAAAGAGAGGGGGAGATGGGAGGAAGAGAACAAGAAGGAGAGAAAAAATGATGTTACAGAGGGAGATGGATGGATGAAAACAGAGCGCGAGGTTAAAAGAAATCGAACAGACAGAAAAGACAGTCAGACAGAAGAACACAATAGATTGAAAGAGAGAGAGAGACACACACACACACACACACAGAGGGGGAGGACGGGGAATAAAGAAATGACGTGACAGAGGGAAATGAATGGATTGAAAAAGAGCGCCCGAGCTTTAAACACAATAATCGAGCAGACAAGAAAGATAGACAGACAGAAGAACAGACATACAACTAGACATATAATACTTGTTTGGAACAAGTATAGGTGGGCTGGACAACTAAAATTTGAAAACAAAATAGAGCAAAAATAAGCGAGAAACTGCTTAAAAATTCTTAATAAACAATATCATGTAGATTCATTACGTGAACAAAATTCACCTTTTATAGTCATAAAACGCAAATTGTGAAATTTCTGACATGAGGCCTTTAATCGAAATTTTCACTCTGATGACGTCATCAAAATAAAAAATTATTATTATTGAACTTGTAGAAAATTATCTTAGCTACAACATATCGAAATTTGAAGAAAATCGATCAATATATGCAGAGATACAATCATTTTTACATAAATATGCTGACGTCATAATATGCAAATTCGTATTTTGAGTTCCAAGGCCATTATGATGATGTCACGATACACGTAATGGCCAAATGAGACATGGAATCATATCTCCGACTCATACTTTATTTAAATATGAGAACAAAAATGAAGGTCACAGTTCATTTCAAAGAGCTATAATGGATTTTGTATAGGCATGATTTTGCCCATATATGCTATGTATAAAAAGAGCTCGCGCGCACGGACTTTATCTTGAATTGACGCTCATCTTGTTATTAATGGTCATAAAGAGATAAACATGGTATCAAATTCCTCGAAAAAATATGAGAAATATCATGAAAGAAAAAAAAATAGCGATTCTATGTTTTGTAATGGTGTTACGCGCGAAAACGCGCGCGCATGCTCGTACGCGCGATTTTTTATAAAATGCTTAAAATGACCTGAAACGTATCCAAAAAAAATTTGAGATGATGTTGAGCATTATAAATTTTTGCGCGCGCGCTAACGCGCGGACGTACGCGCACGCGCGCGTTTTTTTTATCTGAAATTGATCGGACGGATAATGACCTTGATCATATTAAATATCAATGAGAAATGAATTTTGGTTATGAAGATATGATCACGAGTTTATTTTCACAAAATGGCGCCTAGATGACGTCATCAGTCAAGGTCAAGGTTGAAAACGTTATTGTGAGTTCTCTATATGCTTATACATATGTGTGCCAAATTTCAAGTTATTTGATTGATCCATTTTCAAGTTATCTTGTGAACAAAAAAGTGGTAAGAATTAAGAAAAATAAATAATAAATAAAGGCAATTTTAACAAAAATATAAGGTGGTCTGTATGATATACAGCCCACCTGAAAAGAGAGAGAGAAAGGTTTAGGAGGACAGACTGAGACAGGGAAAAACAGACGGACTAACAGATAAATTCTTCCTGCAAGTTGGCCTGAACAACCCGTTCATGCCGTTTACCCCAACCCAATGTCAAGATCATATCCAGGCCATCAACAAATGATTAACCCTTAATCGGGGTTAATTGATCAAAGCCATACCCGGCGGCCATAATGACAACTGTACTCTGTCACGAATGGAAGTGAACTCGCACGTGGTTACCAATGCGTTCTACAGATAAACACAAGAGAAAAGCTTGGTATACTACTAATGATGATTGCGTGGTTCTGCGAATTTAATTCGAAATTCCCATACATTATTTGGGTTGGGTTTTCGATCTGATTGCTTCGAAAGAGCTGACAGTGGTTTTGAATTAAATTCCAATTTCGCAAAACGGGATGGAGGAATATTTCAATAGTGAGGGGTAGAATAGTAGGTATGGTGGTAAAGAGAATGAGCGCGGAAAAGAGAGAGAGAGAGAGAGAGAGAGAGAGAGAGAGAGGGGGGGGTGTTATGCAGAGACGGAGAAGGAGGAAAAGAGATGGATAACGTAAGAATGAGAAAGAAAAAAAGAAATATTATATAAATGTACATTAAAGAAAACATTATGTGCATAATATAATACAAAAAGAGAGTAGGGAGAAAGGAAAATGAGGAAGAAAGCAAAACTGAGAGCGGGATGGAGATTGTAAGAAGAGGTAAATGACAAGATATTTGAAGGGGTGCTGCTTAAAGAGAAGGTTCATTTGCTTGGAGAGGTGAACAATAATTGTGAGCGTTTTTATTGTTATTATGCAAGTGTGGAAGAACATCAGAGACAAAAATGTTCCCTGAAAAGCATGGCTCTTCAAATGCCTTCATATTCTAAATATAACATATAACAACTTAAAAATCGGGCCTCATTTTTATGCCCCATGTTTGTGTAGTCCCATATACATCTTTCTGTGTACAGTGCTTGTTAATTACCAAGACTAGGCCAAATTTCTAATCATTTTAATGCTTCCAGCATCTTGCAGTTCACATAAATACGTATATGCTACATGATCAACTTTTTCTGATTGATTCCACATCGTTTCTTTCACAATGCAATCGCATGACCAGGACTCAACTTTATCTTTAAACAAAGATAAAATATATGGATACCCGAAGGGCCATTATATCATCCAGAAGCTTAACCGTGATCCTTCGTAATACAATAACATCATCAAATTATATTTGGATGACATTATCTTATTAAACTAACATTTTATGTGTACATTAGTTCTGCATGTTCCCCGCCCTCTCTGTTTATAGCAAGCTATCGTATCAACCATGCCGCCGCTCTGCTCACGAAGTGTTAAATGAAATCATCTTTCTTCATAAACATTATTTCAGCTCGACAACACATTTCGTAGACGAATAAAACAGTTCACTGTCCCTCTATGTGCCATGATGTACCCAAGGGAGAACATGCTTTTTTGTAATGCCAAATGCAGTCTGTCGGCGTCTGATTTTACTTAAAGTATGACGTCACGCAGATAGTAAACTTAATTTTCTTTTCGGGAGAGATTGAATCAAACCCCATTATCTCCTCATGATAAAATCTTTATAGGTTTCAAAGAGACATGCGCATAATGATTTTCACAATATTGTTGGCGCGATCATGACTCGAAGATATTGGTATATACGGAAACTCGATGTGGCCTTTCGTTAATATTATCCATAGTGCAAGTCAGTTTGATCCATATGGTGAAATCATGTTCATAATATAATAATGATAAGATCCTATTTACCCGTGGTAGCCACGTCACTATCTATATTGCTCTTCCAGCGGGCTCTGTTGTTATTATTACCAGCAGCATGGTCACATACTCATTTAATAGACTTGGATCGAGAGGGACAGTGTGGGCAAAACACATTGTCCAATGATGTAAGCACCGAGCAAATATCGAACCCAGGACCTTGTGCATGTGAATCAAGAGCCTTCATCGATGTACCACAGTACTCCAAATTTCTGTGTTTTATTTTTTTAGAAAGAGAACGCATTTTTGCTTAAAGATGCAATTATAATAATTCCCTGCGATAATAGCTGCATATGTTATCATGATAATAATATACCGTTCTTGTATAGCGCACATCACATTGTGATTCAATCTTTCTTTGCGTTTCCAAAGGACTTTTGTTATCATTACCCTAGCATTAGTTCCGGCAACCGTAACACTCAGTTCATTCAATGAATAAATTCCACCAGGTACCCATCAAATACACCAGGGTCGAGAGTGGCAAATACAGATTAATGTCTTTTCAAAGGACATTTAGTGCCGCGTTGGTGTTCGAACCCCGTACCTTGTGCTTCACAGTCCGGAGACCTTTCCACTAGACCACATCAACTCTAATTTTATCTTACGTTTGCCGTTATTTCAGGGGAATATACACCAAGTTGACATACGTAAATTGCATTTGGGAATGCATTGAAAAAACTCGTTCGACTTCCGCCTACACCTCCTGTTATTGTATATTAATACAAAATAAATAATTTATATCGTAATGTTGGAAAACTCGTGAAAATATGGAATGTTTCTCTGTCTTATAGCAGCATTATAAATCTATAGGTTCCATCAGAATTTGATAGACAAATAATTTAAATTTATAGTGTCCCTTATTTCTAATTAAAATCATGGCTTCATCCTCTTTGGGCGTTTCATACAATTAACCCCCACTCCCACTTTATAGCTATGGCGAAAATATGATGTAGTAATCAAATGACCATTAAATGGTCATGATGACGGTGTATGCCTATTATCAATGCTTCCATATTGTGTTCAAATAACTTGGTATCTAAATATTATAGACATTGTCCATGAAATCAGGTTAATTGCAATATGTTTATCATATAATGAGGTCACAGATAGCAGGATTCTTGCACTAGTGAAACGTAGAGGACAAAAAGATGACCTCCCTCTTCCGCATCAGTTGTTATCCAGGGATTTTCTTTTTCTTTAACATGATGTTCATGATAAAAACAAAAATAATGTTTTATGCGTTCCATGTAAAATGTATAAAACATTTGAACAAGGCGGTACAGCACAAAGCTTATACGTAGACATTTCAATTATGACATGCATTTCATATATTTGTTCGTCTGTCCCCCCCCCCCCCATTTCCCTCCCTTTCTCTCTCTCTCTCCGTGTTTCTGAACATCGCTCTACCTACTTATTTATATCATGTCGAATTATTGTACTCGTAGGTACTAAATGACAATATTAATCAAGTTTTACATCTCTTTTGAGATGGACTTTTGCATTAATGGATGACGTATTTTGTGTTTTTTTACCATTATTTTCTTTCAATCGAGTTTAGGGAATAGTCTTGCCTTTGAAGATGATGATGATGATGATGATGTTGGTGATATTGATGGTGATGGTGATGATGATGATGATGATGGTGTGATGAAGATGATGACAGCAATGATGAAGATGATGATGCATAGCTATACCATAATTTGCGTGTTAAACACACTGAAATAGAATTTACATAATCATTACATCCCCTTCCTAACACACACCCACATATGAAATAGGTTAGCTGCCCGCCCAAACAATCCATTAACTCCTGTCTCATGGCGTATCTATCTAAACAATCTGATTACAAAACCCGAACAAAATACCAATCTACTTCGCTATATACGGAGCCAAAAATTGAAAGCGAATTACGCCCCAATCAATTCCCAATAACGTTGCCTTTATGGTATAGCACCAGCGCTTTCCTTCGCCATGTTCGTTGCTATTGTATCCAATGATTTATGGCTTGATTTCCTTATTATGTCAGACCTCCCTCCCGTGATATAAGGGATAACTCATACCCATAATTCGGTCTGGAGAATCAGTAACTGCTAGATGGTCGTAACTCCGATAGTTAGGGTTTCAGGATTCACATTAAAGGCATCGTGTAACAATGTAACATCGGAGATGCATGGCCCTATGTGTAATCAGTGTCTGTGATATGGTGTAATATTGAAACCCTACAAAAAAATTGCGCTTCAAAATTATTATGAAGTGCCTCAAAAAAGTAAATATCTTTCAATGACCGGTTTTATCATACTCATATTCCCTAATAGACTGTAGTGTTATAAAAAAAAAACGTTAGGAAAACGAAAAATTAAATTGCGATTTCCAATCATAAATATCTTGATCATCAGACAGGCGATCGGCTTGTAAAAGTAATGGGGTTCCTGACTGACCTAAAGGTTTATAATTATGATTGCAGCATGCGCTAATTCCAGGATTTTGTTTCAGAATCTGAGGCAATGTTACCGAGTCACTTTAATATATACTTCAATGTATGTATTTCACATTGAAGTGTAATATCATTGTTATTACCCCCATTGTCACTTTAATAACAAAAATAATGATCCAGATGACCAAAGATATATTGATATGTGCAATTTAATACTAAAATAAACATATATTTACAGCCGATGTTGTTGTAATTTTTTTTATTTTTTTAAATTTTTTAGCCTACATTTACTTGAATGGAAGATTTTTTTTTAAATGAATACAACTTCTAATCACAAGGAACAATTACAATCGTCTAAAACAAAATAAAAATCATGCTGTACAGAAGAATCGGTAGTTTTTAATTGTTAATACAGTGTAAAACTATCCTGCTGATATAATAAAACTACATCAGCTAAGACAGCGGAACTATTCCTAATGGTTATTTTCGTTGTAAATGAGTTATAACTCCTTGTAGTTTTGAGCTATGATACCGATTTCCTCATGGTACCGGCCTAATTATATCGAAGACAGTCAATCGTAAATTTCATTCTGAAATCATAACTTATTTAGCAATTGGCCTATTTTTGAAGATATCTCATTAATTAAAAAAGTCTGTATGGTACCTCAAATACGTTTTAGAAAATGATTAGTAAGATATCATATTCATTGATAATTATCATCATTGCTTCGTTTGCTTTTCAGTGTGCTCACAAACTGTCGAATCAATTTTGATTGGCCTATATTAAACGTGCATTCTTATTCTTTATCGGCTTCCGTTTCTATAGCTCGGGTTCCCCGCTTAATCATGGAAATGCTCTTTCTCCCACGACTTGTTATCCTCCCCCCTCTCTCTATACATATACATGTATATAGTTCTCTACCCCTTCCCCCTCTTTGTCAAACCAATACCCACCCCACTCCTATTATACCCGTTACACTGTTTCTCACATTTTCGATCTGCATCGACATTACTTGATTATCAATTATCAACAGCAGCAGCAGCACCACAACCCTTGTCACCCCTCCTCTTCCTACTACTATTCCTCTATCATCAGTAATTTCATCGTCTTCATCATCATCATCATAATTACTATCACCATCATCACCGTCTTCCTCCTCCTCTACCCCTCCCCCTTCTCCTCCTCCACATCATCATCATCATCATCATCATCATCATCATCACCACCACCACCACCATCACCACCACCACCACCACCACCACCACTACCACCATCCTCCTCCTCCTCATCCTCTCCTTCCTCCTTTTCATCCAACTCATGACCATCATCACCGCCACCATCATCACCTTTCTTCTTTCCATCCCCGCCCCTCTCATCCCGTACGAATACCCGCCCAAAGCATATTATCCTCCATTTACACCCTACTTTACCTCCCCTTCCCTGCATAATCTGCTCCTGATCTTTCAAGTTGTTCTTTGTATTCTCTTCCTCCTCCTCCATCTCTCATTCTTCCCCTCCTACGCATGATCACCATCATTATCATCATCACCATCACCACCAGCACCACCACTACCACCCTCACCACCCCCCTCCTACTCATCACCACCACCACCACCGTCATCATCATCACCTTTTTCTTTTCCATCCCCACCCCTCTCGTCCCGTACGAACACCCGCTCCATCCCTATTATCCTCCATTTATACCCCACTTTGCCTCCTCTTTCCTGCATAATCTGCTCCTGATCTTTTCATGTCGTTCGTTCACTCTTCGATAATCAATACCCCGCATCAATCGTGTCCGAGCCTTCCAGCTCCAAATCCCCCTTACATTTTCCTCCCACGTCTTCCTAACCTCTGCTACGAGACCACACATACCACACTCCTAATTAACTCCACCATCCCCCATCACCCCCTATAATTAACCCTCTTGATCCCGGCGCATCTTCCAAACAATGGAGAGCAAACCTTAACCTCATTAGGCGCAAATTCAAGCACTTAATTTTTCGCGGAGGGGAACGCCAGCCCGTTTTTTCTAGCGTCTGGTCGATTTCATTTTCCAATCTTTATTCTTTAATCGCGCTTGAATTTCATTTTCTAACCTGTTCCTTCGATTCCTGGAAACATGATGAGGTTAGGTCGATCCAAATGGAAAGGTGCTTAGCTATAGAAGAGGGGGTATGAATGGACTTGAATGCGACAGGATGTCATGAATGTGTTGGAAAATGATTCTTTACCGATAACCTGTCTCTGATTAAGAGTTAGCCTATCCGATATGCGTCGGGCTTTACAAGTATTCTAATCGCGTTTATTTGGAGAGTGACATCGGCGCGGGCGTCAGCCCGAGCGCCTATCATCACTGGTAAATGCGAACAGTTTTATTTTCTTTTATGTACCATGTTTCGTTCGTAGAAAATCTACGAACCCCCTGCAAAGCTCTTTCATGAATATTTATGTAGCATGGACCAAAATAGGCCAATGAGCGATGGGGAACGCGGAGATGATATTTGATTGGTTGAATCAAAGTGATCGATCACCAAATAAGGCTAGTCTTATGAATCATGCATGAGAATACGCTCGTCACACATACGATACACATATATGAATAATGATGAGTTGACCAGTGATGATAGGCGCTCGGGCTGACGCCCGCGCCGATGTCAGTCTCCCAAACGCGATTAGTACACTTGCCATTTAGCCCGACGCCTATCGGATAGGCTAATTAAGAGTAGGAGAGGTGGAAAGCGGTACAGAGAGGGTGTGTATATGTGTATGTGTGTATGTGTGTTAGAGAGAGTGAGCGAGATGGAGAGAGAGAGAAAGACAGAGAGAGAGAGAGAGAGAAAATGAAAGAGGAGATGGAAGAATAAGAGCTATGAAGAGCATGTAACATAATGAAAGAAAAAAAACGTAAATGAGAATGAGATGGAGAGACACGAAGAGATAAAGAGAGAAGGCAGGAAAACACACAGAAAGGAACCGACATACGACCTAGTACATCTTCTCCTTTTTTCTAATGAGACGGCAGAATATTTTTTGTTCAAACATTACGACAATTACCATATATCCCCGGTGATGAAAGCGTCCCCTAAAATAAAATTAAACACCAGTATAACCATGACAAAGTCTGTATAAAGTGAGAGTTCTACATCTTACTTAGATATCATAACTGATCATTCATGTTTACATTTTAATTGAAGTTATATATGTTAACATTGCTTTGTGCATGTTTGTGTATTGGGTGGAATTATTGTGAGCTGATCGTATATTGTGCGTGAATGTTTGCGTGCGGGTGTGCGCGTGTGTGTGTGTGCACTTTGTCCCAGCCACTGATCATTCATGTTAACATACATTTTAAATGAAGTCAAAAATATCAATATTCTGTGTGTATTATTTTGTGTTGGATGGAAATAAAGTGGGTTGATCATACATTGTGCGTGAATGTGTGTGTGCGTGTATGTGTGGATGTGCGTGTGTATGTGTGTGAACTTTCCCCCGGCCATAATAGCATCCTTAAAGTCATGGATAAAAGTGTACGCACAGTGACTTTATGTTCGGGCAAGTGGTCTCGAGCTAAAAAGAAATGGCGCGCAGGGTGGTTTATGGTGATAGATTTTCCGAGAGTTAATGGATGAGAAACGCAATCAATAACCAATGTCAATTATCTCCTACAGCCTTAAGACCATTCTGCTGAAGTGACTAAATGTATCACCACAAAATTGCCCGTGAACCGTAAAATAGCGCTTTCATCCTTAGCTTGCGGGACACCCAACGCGCCAGGTATAACCTGGTTAGATTATTGTGTATCTCCGGAATATATTGAATTCGTGAGTTGAGTTTTCCTCAGAGTCATATGGCTTCTAAAATAGGATATTACTGTTTTTATAGACGTAGCCATTTAACAGGAGCCAGACGTCTGTGTATTTTTTATGCTTTATGCTAAAACAACTTATTAAAATTAAAGTCAAATACCCGGAAAAGGGAACGCTGATGTGAGTTTGGATACTGCATAGATAAAAACATTCAATTAAAGGAATTTTAACGAGTCTAGAAAATGAAAGCATAGACTTTCGAAAAATACACTCAAGGATAATTTCAATACCCGATTGTTATGATTGTTTATCAATTTGAATCATATTTGGATTGAAATCTTATCTTTGCATATTCAATTGGTGATGGACAATGCTATCAAAATTGATTATTGTTCATTTTACGAAAGTTTCGAAAGTCCTTGCTATCGTATACTCAATATTTTCACCCACCATCAAAGTATACTCTACAAAACATTTTAAAGCTAAATACCTATCCAAAATAAAAATTGAGGAGTCGTTCGTACTACGTGGTCCTAATACATTATTGTACCAAGACGTTATTGTATTGTAAGACATATTTTAGAAAAATATGAAGCATTATGTGACAAGCTTTAATTATTTGACTTTACTACCATTTATACCAACAAGAAACTTAAACAGGAAATGTAATGAAACATAGGAGAACTGACATTGGTTGAAGCACGGACTCGATATATAAGATACATGTCTCTGCTTAAGGGAAAGACAAAGATCTCCATACCTTTAAACAAAGTATGAAGCATTATGAGATAAGCTTTAATTATTTAATTTTACAAGTATTTATACAAAACTAGAAACTTGAATAGACACACGTAATTAAGCATAAGGGAAGGGACATTGGTTGTACCAGGGGCTCGATACACATGTACATGTCTCTGCTTAAAGGAAAGACAAAGCTCTCTATACCCCGATATTCAATGGTCAACATGGCTGGAGTCATTCCTGGTATAAAGTAAAGCATGGACTAGTGGCCAATATTCAGACTTTATTCCAAGATTGCATTTAAAGATCAAGTTGAGTTCAGGGTACCCTTCTGATAAACATTTGAGACTAATCGCAACTTGTTTAAGATTGATATCAATCGCAACTACGTGCACAGAAGATAAGAGACTGTAAACTTGCGATTGATTCGGATCAATCGCAATTATGAACATAAGAGATAGGAGATTGTAAAATAGCGATTGATTGCCAGATTGGAGAACTTTTGATTGATTCGAATCAATCGCAACTCTTTAGAAGATGGGACCCAGGTCATGCGATTACGACTGTGAAGAAAACTGTCTGAAAGCATCGGGAAAGGTTCACGGTGTAGTTACGTAGGAACTGATGTGGCTGTGATTTTTTTACTGATCCAAAGGAAACTAATTTTGACTTAATACTGCTAGAATCCATATGCAATTTCCATGGAAATTGGTTTATGGGACTATACACACAATTGGCATGAATCTCTGCTCCAAACGTTAGGTCATTTCTCATCATAAGTATTTCGAATGTTTCATGTATGAGGGCATTTGCAGTGCAATCTTCTCAGGGGATATCCTAATGGATAATTTAAAAATCAAATTGACACGCAAATAGTGAGAATACTCACAAATTCTTTTTTTTTTCTTTCTTCAGAACAGAATTTTCTCTTTAAGCCCCTCGCAAACACTCCGCCTGCACCTGCGGCACAGACCGACAGATCGTGGCCAATTGATTCACGGTTTGCGAGTTGACTTTCCTACTCCCCGATTTCATTTTGTAATCCACTCCCGTGTACCAAACATCTCGCGGTGCTTTAAACCGCGGGTGCGTGTTATTTGTACTTAAGGTACACCAGTCTCTTTTCTGTTTTATATGGTGTCTTACCTGTAAATTATACAGAATGTTCTCGCGTTTTGTCCACCTTGACATGTGGTTTTCATTGAGTGCTTTCATTTCCTGTATCTTACGGCTATTTTAACTTCTACAGTTTAACCAGAACAAATTATGGCTATTTCTGTAACATTTTCCTCGGGTATTGACCTGTTTGATCATTTTCTTTTAGCCAACGTCACCCTAGACCTTTTTCACTATATCTCGCCGTGTTACATTTTAATGTTGAGATTTTGCATGCATTATTGATAGCCTGTAACATTTATGAAAACTAAAGTATTTAATTTGGTTTTCAATCAGTTACAGTATTCAGGATTACTTCATAATGCTCTTCTACGTATTTTTTCCCCTCTAATATAATAATATAAGAATATTCTCTCTCTCTCTTTCTACCTTTCTCTTTTTACTTTCTAATCTCTCTTTCTATATGACTGTTTCTTAGCTCTTCGCCACTAAAGCTTTCTCTGCCTCTCACTCTCTCTCTCTCTCTCTCTCTCTCTCTCTCTCTTTGTCTCTCCTCCCTCACTCCCCTCTCGCTCCCTATAATATCACTATTTATCCCAGCTTTCTCTTCTCTCTTTCTCAGTCTTTGTTTCCATCTTCTCTTTATAATACTGGTGCCATTATACTTTAATCATGCGTCTCGTCAGTAAGTCTTTAAACAATGTCAAACTCATGAAAATGGTTAATACTCGTCTTACTTCTGCTTCTAAAGACAATCCTACGTCTCTCTGTGTCCTATTTAAGAAACGAAATGTCGGTCTATCTTTTATACTAATAATAACGTGTCCTACTTTTTAAGTCTAGTCTAGAACATAGTCCACTTTACCCTAATCATTGATGACTCTACTTTGCATTGCTTGAGGCACAATAAACTCTTTCCCCCCTTATTTGTAAACACGCAAATTGAGGATAAATGAACGAGTTGATTGTCCCGTCATTTGAAGATGTTGTTCTCTTCTTTCCCCAAAGTTTATCAATGAGGACGAAAAAAGGAACGAACAAAATGCCATGTAGTATGTGAGTGCGGGACAATATTCTAAAATTAAAAGAAAGTTAGCTAGAAATGATAAGATACTTTTCCATGAGACTTAAAGGTATTACAAAGTTTTGGTATGAGGTCATGAATTTGTTTCAAATGAACATATTGGAAGCTTATGCGATCCTACGATATTCAGTGATCGTTGTCGCAGTTGAAATCGAGTCTTAAGTTATGAAATTGTAAATAATAAACTCTTTATGTTGTATAGCTCCCTCTCAAGGTCAAGATATTAATTAAGCTATAAAACAATGTTTATTGACTAAAATCGACCCTATAGCTATTTCCGTTTTAAAATTATATATAACAACTACATATTGTAAAGATTTTCATGGTCGTAGCTACTATTGAACAGCCGTAGGTGCTATTTTTAATTTATCAAAATTTACCGGGAGCACCGGTAAATTTTTATATTCGATTTTTCTCGAAAGTAGGAGTGTTTTAGGAGCTAAATTTTCTAGTGCTTATCATACATCCACAGGGGCATCCAAATATATCAAAATTGTAAAGAATCACTATCCACCCAATTTTTAAAATTTCCCAAAACTTTGTATTACCTTTAATTGTATCAGACATTAATTATCGTTTAAAAAGATTCAAGTGTCAAAAAAGAGGTAAAAGTTGTGATTTTCTGTTATTCTCAGAATGATCATACTAGTTACAATGATCATGATGATAAAAAAAGAAATAATATACAATAAACCTATACACATAGAATTAAATATTTTGATTTAATTTTATTCTGCATCTCACTGTATTTATCTTTCACATTTATTTCTTATTCCTTAGTCACTTGTAACCAATCTTGAAAGAAGATGGGACCTCGTGATAAGCAACCTCGCTCCCTTTTCTGTCTTCTTCTGTTTTTAAATTCTTTAAGAAAAAAAAGTGCACTCCTATTTGATTATAGATATAATAATTATAATAATAATATTGGATTCTTATATAGCTCACGTATCGACCTTGCAAGGTCCTCAAGGCGTCCTCAAAATGACCCGGCTATGCTAGGCTGTCGATTCCGACGTTCACAGCATTAAGGATTTCCTTCCTGGGTGAAGAGTGGCAAGTGTAGATTAATGTCTTGCCAAAGGACATTAGTGCCGCGGCGAGAGTCGAACCGCGGACCCTGTGATTCACAGTCCGACGACTTATTCAATACGCCACAACACCTCTATGTATACAGAAATTATACATTCATGTGGCGGGATATTCTCGGACATCAATCTTATCGATTTCTCCTAAGAACAGATGCTGAGTATTTAAGGAAGAAAAGTCGGCCAATCGGAAACGGATGTGAGGACGAGACAGTATGATATGCGAGTCATTCCATGGAAATTAAAACAGCTTTTAGCCTGGATGGTGCCCTGTTTATATGTGAAACATCTGGAGCATTTCGATACAGCGAAATATGATACTAATAGACAGACGATACATAACTTAAACGAGAAAATTGGCTTGCGGGTGCTGAAGACATGGAAAGGAGAGGAACTGTCGCGCATGAAAACGGCTGTGTGGGACTGTGATTAGGTCAGAGACCCTTATGGCTTATGAAGGCATTCCACTTTGAAAAGATAGGGCAATATTTTCCCCAACACTTTGCCCAACGTTGTGCCAATAGTCAACCCAACCATTTATTTGGCAATATTATGTCCAGTGGTATTGGTAAACGTTAGTACCCAACTTTACACGTACATAATTGTTTCGTATTTTGCCCAACAGCTGGTCAAGATTCTCCCAACAAGTTGGCTGCCGTCGTCGGGCAGTTGAAGGGTCATATCTTTGCTCAAATTCTGGTCAAATAGTGCCCAACAAAAGAATTACTAACGTCAATTTATCCACTTTTTCACAGTGTATTCTCTATTAAGTTCCGTTCAGAGATGACGCGGCAAAACCGCGGCGTTTTTTTTTTAATGCCGACGTAAAATGTAATCCGCTTCACATTTCTTAATCTTTAGCTTAAAACACACAGAGCTCCGTGAATACGCGCAACGGTTCTTTGTTGCGCGCAGTTGCCATTCATTTACAGTTAAAAGAAACCGCGGCGGCTTTTTTTTTTTTTGCAGTGGTTCACCGCGCCATGTCTGAACCGGCCTTGATGGGCCGATGGGTAATTAAAATGGAAAACAATCTGAAATGGCATTCGTGTTTGGACAGTGGGCAGGGAGCCGTGTCTGGCTGGCAAGGCAGCTGATACGGCCCCAGGGAGATCGCCGGCTTGTTAAGGGGTGTCTCCTCAAAATGATAGCCCATCAATGTCCTATTGCAAAGATTTCAAACAATCGCAACTCGAGATACAGCCATGCACACTGACTGACATTATTACGTGTATAATCTGCAATATCTACCACTTTGATTTAGCGCAATTGCACATATTCAATATTTCGACTTTCTGAGCCACCCGTTTCCCAGTGATTTACTGTTGTCATCTAATTAACAAGTCTTCAGCAGATAATGAACATAAATCAATGTCGGCTTTTGATTACCATGTTCATATTGGCCAAGATATAAATTGTAGCACACACACAAAATAATGATATAATTGTAATAAAGGAAATTAAGGGGACTCGTGTTAAATGCGTTAAATGGCTAAAGCACTAAGTTTGTCCAATTATTCCCTTATATTCTCTTCATCTTCTTGCTCTCTTTTCTTCACTTGACATAATTTCTCCCTACTCGATTTTTTGATATCCATTCTCCTTGATCATTTTTTATTCCAAAATATTTTTCTCGTTTTCTTCCCTCTTTCTTTCCTCACCTTTTTTTATTTTCCTGTATTGTCATTTTCTCCTTCATCCTGGCCTTCTTTTTCTCTTATTTTTATTCTTCTTTCCTTTCTTCCTTCTTCTTTATGTATGTCTAATCTCGCCATTATTATTCTCTTTATTATTCTCCTCTTTCACCTTTCTTCTTAATTCCATTCGCACTCTCTTTCTCTCTTGTTATTTCTCCTTGTCTTTCTTTCTCCTCCATCTTCTCCATTTATTACTTCTCCTTTATCTCCTCACATGTATTTCCCTTCACTACATTCCTCTCCTTTTCTCCTTCATCATCATCTCCCGCTTCTTTCTTTCCTTCTTAATTTAGTCCTCCTTTTCTCCTTCATTTACTCATTCCTCCCAAGTCTGTTCTCCTCCTTCTCACCCTCTCTCCATCTACCTCTTTTTCTTCGTTATACATTTCAATGACGCTTTGAGGTTTATGAGCGTATTCAATAATACGTTGTTGACAAGACCACGACCTTTTATTCATATACTATTTCTGATGATAGTGTGATAATGAGAAGTAAACCATATTCGTTCACCTTGAGGGCTGGCAGGTGTTAGATACGGTACATTCTCATTACACGTGAGTTATAATGAGCGTTGGCCAAGGTGATGAATACGTCTACATGTGTCACGGAATGCGTTAATACCCCGTTAGTACCTCAGTCACACCGCCAAACCGACCCCATCCGACTTCAAGCCGACCCATTCTTGTTCGGTCTCTTGTCGGTCTGGTGAAGGTCTTCTGGTGTGACTGCGGCATAATCAATAAAACATGTCATGGATATGTCAAGGGCATGCCAATAGTTATGCGGCGCTTTGTTAAGGTAAGATCGACATTGGAACATGACTACCGTACAATAATTAACCCCCTCCCTTTTACCGCCGCTCCCCCTCCACATCCTTTGCACAAAAAAAAATCTTGTAAACTTAATTTTCATACATTTATTTCCATTTCTTCATCTGGTTCTTTTTTTCTTTCTGTACATATCGCTGTCCTTCAGGCTTTTTTATTTGGTATTAATAAGCCATTCAATTTTGAGACAGTTTCTCGGCTCGCTGCTGACCGCAAAATAGGAAAATGATTTCACATTTGTTCTTGTTCACAGCTGTTGCCGTCGTTTTTTTGTTGTTGCTGCAGCTGATGTTGCTGTTCTCAAACGCGGTCTGCTATAAAAGCGATAACTTCATGGAAAATTCATGTGTAAAATGAATCATATGGTAACATTCATCCGACTAAACATAATTTCAATTCCATAGTTTTCCCCTCGTTCGTCAAGCTACGGTACAAATAAAACAGGAAATTGTATTTGCACCGTTCTCCAGAACTCGCTCTTCGCTGCTCGATGAATGTATGATAAGTAACAGTGTAACGATCAAAATGAAATCGGATACGACCATCAAAGCTGAAATCGTGACAAAATCGAGAATGGAGCATCAGACGATAAGAGTAATCGATAAAAGCAGTCGATATTAATATCGTTATGATCATGTTGATAGCGGATTATTTTTGTCCGGCCTTGATAGGTATCGTTTTCTCATGAAAGACGGAAATGATGACGAGAGTTGAGTATAAATGGCTCCCATCCAAAGAATAAATATAAATGAAACTTGAATTTTATCAAGAAGGTAATGATGTTTGTAGTTTGTCTAACATAGCAGCAGGTTAAAAGTACACAGGACCGGTGAGCGATTTAAAAAGAAAGTCCTGCAAAGCTTTAAACTAGCTATAGCAGTGTCTCAAAAGAGGCCTGTGAATAGAAACAAACAGACCAACAACAACAAAATGTCAGGTTTCCCGAAAAGGAATATAACTTTTAATAGTTTTGTAAGTTAAGAGAAAAGGCTTTGCGTCTTTAATCTTCATTCAATCCCCCCCCCCCCCCACCAAAAAAAAAAAACAGATTAGATTATACATCAATTTAAGCAAGGCACATGTAGAAAATGAATGCAATAACGCCCCAAGCTTTTTAAAGCCCCCTCTTCCCCCCCCCCCCCCAAAAAAAAATAATAATAAAAAAAAATCTTAAGTCTTCAGGAAATGTGTCTGCGTACAGAGAAGGCGTTTGTGAGCCAGAGCTTTTTATCACAATGCCTGATGAACAATACAGAACATTGTGTGACTTATGATCCCCTTGCGATTTCTGCTAAAAATGCCATCATTCTCGCTGCTTGACTGAACTCAAAACAAACAGAAAACCGCTTCATGTTCAAGACCACTTTGTCATATCTGTCATGTCTCTAACAAATGTAGCACTTCAGCCAAACCCTTGTAGAACAGACAAGCCAATTCCTCGCAAACATTCAGAATACTTAGAAATACAACGATGCGTGCACACATTATTAGACGCGGCGAGAAGAAGATTCTGCATCTGAGTGTATTATGTGGAGAGAGCATTTCAAAGAAACTTAAACTTAAAGCACTAAATGTGCATTTGGGGCTTTTATGTTGCCTGTTTTAATTCTGCTATTATACTTTCATTAAGGTCATTACATTTTTTTTCTTTTTATCTACTTTTGATCTCGTTGCAGAAATTACAAAGCGTACAATTTGACAAATGAGATAATGCTGAGACATATAATGTACATTGATGTAAACGCAAACAAAAATTATATTAATATTTTGCTGAAATAATCGTTGGGAGAGTCTATTCATACAGAGCATGAAACAATAAAGAATGGTAGGGTTTCCCGATCCTTTCTTCGACATAGTACCCAGCCTGCCCTTAATAACTTTAACCTAAGAAATGTGATATTTTACCAGACAGGCGGTGATGTTCTGCTGTCGGCCTATACATGCGTTGATCATGCGGAAGCTTTGTATATGCATCTGTACATCATATCATTCGCCTTGAGCGGAGAATGTTTCAATTTTTGGCTAACGAGTTGAGGAATTTGATTACGGCCCAGTTACTCATGTTCCGGTGATGAAACATATTTCATTCTTCCTCCCCCTTTTCCAGAATTATCGAAATTGCCACTTTACGCATGCACTTTCAGCTTAGAAAAATGAGATTAAAATGTAATAAGTTTTGAAAGAGAAAAAATGAGGGCAACGATGCTATCACAGCGTGACAAGAATAACTTGCTGTCAGGAGAATATTTCCGTTAGTTTAGGCTTTGGCTTAAGTAGTAGTGGGAGAAAAACAGAAGAAGAAGAAGAAGAAGAAGAAGAAGAAGAAGAAGAAAAAGAAGAATGAGGAGAAATAGGAGGTGAAGAAGAAAAAGAAGTCAGGAGTAGTAGTTGTAGTCGATAGAAGGAGTAGTAAACGTAGTAAAAGGCGGAGGAGAAAAAGAATGAGAGAATGGATGGGCAATGAGAAGGAGGAGAAGAGAACATCCAGCATTTAATTAAAGATTTCAGAAAACAGAAAGATTTCCATTTTGCAACCTTGTGACATCCTTTACAACTGTCATTTACATTGAAGAACTCTTTCTCACCATTTCTTTTTTAGCTCAACCCCTTTCTTCCTCTGATTCCTCCGACGATATGCCCCCCATCATCTGACGAAACGATGGATCTGCCGAACGATTATTCTGATCTAATCGTGATGCGACAGAATATACGGCGCCATCGGGCGGTTATGGACGTTCTTAGATATCGTCTGTTCAGGGCCAGAAGGGCACTAATTATATCACAAATGATACGAGCTAGTGACGTTCTGGCTTCCGCGAGGCGTGATACATCCTTCCACGTCTTGTCGCCCTATAGAATTATGCTATACTCATTACAGATTGGCGACTTTTGAGGCTATATGGAGCAATTTTTCGTAACATGATTTTCGAGTTTGCGTGCCCTACCTGTAACTGAATTACCCCAATATTCTTGATGAAAAAGTTGAGTGTACTCTTGTAATAGCTGCCCTCTTCAACATCCCTTGTTCACATTTTTTCCTTTTCCACGTGAGACTCTTTCTGATTGATATACAGTTCCTTCAATTTATAGGCATCATTTTGTCGTCTGACTTCATTGACTGGCTTTTGTGCTTGTTTTGTATTTCTTTATGATGGAACCGTTTTTTCCTTCTACATGCATGAAGATTCGTCATAAGATTCTTACGTTTTTATACGATATTGCAATTTGATTTGATGTCATTTGAAGTTTCGATATTTTCATTGACGTCATAAATAATATAAAAAATTGTAAACATAAGGAATATCCATTGTGCACAGAGAAATCAAAGTTAGAATTGATTTTGAAAAGCTTGAAACATTAATTCATGCAAAAACGTAATCCTTTTACAGACCTACTTTTGTTAGACAGAGGAGATATACACACGGCGCTTGCAGATCCAAAAGTATCACCGCCTCATAATTGTAAGAGAGCGCACAGTCTGTATTCTGTTACCCCCTCACCGCCAGCACGAAAGTCTGTCGTGCATGTGGCGTCCGTTGGTGTGCCGCAGGGAACCGTACTATCACCCATGAAACTAGTTCGTGCTACGCCTCGGGACGTTTAGGGACCCGATATCCGCTCAAGAAGGCAATTATGACACGTATATACCAGCCAAGCTGCCCCTAACCGTCACTTGTTTCGCAGAAGAAAACAAAATCGTTCCTCCTCTTGATCAACGTTGTTTGTTTTCGTTCATATCGGTTTTATCTTGTCTACACCATGCGCAAATCCTTGTTGGTTTAGCTTCATCTTCCGATGTCATCCAGCTTCCTGTGCCCACGCTATGTTAGCTTTTTAATATCCTTGGTTCCATGCGCATCGAGTTTACTCCTTTAGCATCAGTCCTACCAAAAATAAATGTAAATATGGAGAAAAAAACCATTACAACTAAAAAAACATAATATGTTAACGTTTTTTGAACATTTTTTACTCCTCTATATCATCGAATGTATTCAGCGAAACGGAACAAAGCAATCAAACAAAACCTTTGTTATATTTGTCTGATTTATTTTCATTTCTTTCTCCCCTAGAAACGAAATCCACATCCCGAAGAGGACGACCAGAAATAATCAAAGACCAAGCTTCCGCCGACCCAAATAAACTTGTAAGTATACTACAATTTGTTCAATTCGTCAAGTTTGCGGTCTTGGTTTGTTGATCTGTAACACTTCTCCTGTCATACATTTCAAGCAGTGAATAAAAGTAAACTAGAGGTGCCTGAAACGCTACATCTCTTCGGAATTAACAGATGTGTTTGAGAAAAAAAAGGGGGGGGGCAGGATTTCTCTTTTTTTCATTCTGATGAATACTACATACAAGTGTGTGTGCTTAAAATCTGTTTTATAACATCGTCAGGCCAAATCGAGTATAACCTCAACAGAGCAAGACATTTCTTGAAGCAATTTAAAGGGGCGGTCTTGCCAAAAAAAATCATTACGATAGATTTTAGAATTCGTGTATATTCATTGTTTGAAAGATGTGACAGCTTGAAAATATTTATTTCTTTAGAAAATTGTGTAATATTAAATTTCGTTGCTCGTCATGTTTTGTTTTTGTCTATGTGTGTATGTGTTTGATATCGCATGAAAGGTGAGGATAGTCCCGAATATAATGATATTTATATATATATATATATATATATGTATACATATTTCGTTTGTGGGGGGGGGGAGTATCTACAAATTTCTTTAAAGCTGCTAATCTATATGTTCATAATTTAAAACGAGTACAACAAGAATGAATATACATATACGAGATTAACCGATATAGCAAGCTTTAATTACCGCAAACCCTGTAGTGGTTGGTTGGGATGCTATTATGAAAAGGGGCGGTCGCCTGTATGAATCTCGGTTAAAATAACACGTGATGTCACCCTCCGTAATTAAGCCAATAAGCCTACGGCGAATTATTCGTCATATTTTCGCCTAATTACGTCATCGTAATCCAAACTTTGACTGCCGCATGTGTCAATGGAGTCTGAATTTGCCCCATTTGCATTGAATATTGCCTATTAAGAGCTCTGCAAACAAATCTGAATTTGGACATGCACAACCGTGAGATAATTAACATGGATTTAAGGAAATCACGCTTAAGCACTACAAATTAGAGATAATGATTGACAGTGTGGCTATTATGAAAATGCGGCCATATTTCGGACATGACAAATTCATTTGCCAGGATTGGCACAAGCGGCCATATTTTAGATATTAGGGGACACCGTGGTCGTTTAAAATAGGAAACGACTAAACAAATAAAATTATCTTAATGCATAAAAGCTATTAAACAATTGATAATCCTTCATGAAGATGGATGTAAAAGACAGATAGAAACGATTGCAATTAATTTATGAATTCAATATGCAAAATACTATGTTGAATATAATGTGCACATCGAAGAAAAAAAAAGAGTTTCATGCCGAAAAGCTATTAAATAACTGAAATTCTATCAAGTATAAATAAAGATAAATAAAGATTTATAATAATTTATGAATTCAATATGCAAAATACTATGTTGAAATATAATGTGCACATCGAAGAAAAGAAACAGAGTTTCATGCAGAAAAACTATTAAATAACTGATATTCTATCAAGTATAAATAAAGATATATACAGATTTATATTCATTTATGAAATCAATATGCAAAATACTATGTTGAAATATAATGTGAACATCGAAGAAAAGAAAAGAGAGTTTCATGCAGAAAAACTATTACATTACTGATATTCTATCAAGTATAAATAAAGATAAATAAAGATTTATATTAATTTATGATTTCATCACTGATTTCATCATATGCTTTTCCAATTGAATAATTGAAAACGAGCTCGATAAAAGCTATGAATAAATGATAATCCGTCATATGTTTATCAAGGTATATACTGATCAATCAGGTTTTTTGATTTAATTTGTAAATTCAACATGTTTTACGAATTATGATGTAGAAATATAAAATTCCAATTCCGTTCCATATATTTTTAGCGTTGATGCTCAACCTATGACGTCATGACAGGCTATTTTGAATGGATATGCCAGAATATTATTGCCATTGAATTCAAAGCAATCTCGTTCCAGCCTACCTCATCTCATCATTTCCTAGTAAGCCTGTGTTATGGAGAACTAATTCCGTTTGACGCCCCATAACAAGATTAATATATCAGCTATAAAAAGACTATTCGAGAATGAAATTAGAATTTAATCATTTGCATATGAAATGATTTTACGACTTTTGCCGAAGGATTTCCGAGTAAATTGTCTTGGCGCAGGGCACGGGGTTGTTATTTTGATGGATGTTCGCCGGGGAGTGCACTGTCCTCTTAAGTTATCAATACTGGATATGTTACTCTGTCCACAGATGCGAAATAAATGAATAAATCAATTGGCAATTATTTTTGAAAGTATAATTGGTAATGAATTGGATGCCTAATCGAGTTTTTGAATGAGTCAGTCATAAAGAGGGGAAGAATTATGCAACGAATGTCACCAGTTTCGGTTGCTGCGTTTTTATGTTGAATTCCAAGACACTTTGTGTGACAGAGAGATATACCATTTGAAGATGTGGTACTACCAATATATTCCTTACCTCGTCAAACACAAGTGGGCGATATCGATTAGAGAGTAAGAGAGTGAGAGAGCGAGAGAAAATCATCAATGTAAAAACGTAAGAAACTATATAGAATGATATATTGAGAAAGATAAAATACATATAATTTGTTTTAAGAAACTGCAGCATTAGAAGAGAATATTACGAATACGAAAAAAATCCAGTGTATGTAAAGGACACCATTTGTTCAAAGTTACCGCAGGAAGATTGTAGGTCATATAGTCATTTCTATTATTTCGTTTCCGCTGAGAACAGAATTTTGTATCAACTTCAATAATAAGACATGAGGAGACACTCATGACTTGCAGTATTCGTCAAAAGAGTGAGGCTTATTTTGTCCCCGAAAATTTACCTTACACCGTCATGCCGTTCACGGAAAATGCCCTACATTAATTTGTATCCTTGCCCCAAAATCAAGATAAGGCGAGGGATTAATATTTGATGCATTCCAACGCCAAATTAAACAAAGTAGAAATTATTAATCACTGGTATACATGAATTTCAACACCAAATTAAACAAAATAGAAATTATTAATCAGAAGACGAAGTGGTGTATACATGTATGTATGGACGAAAATGTAAATTGAAACAGAATTGACCATCTAAAAGAAGAGTACGTGCTTCTTCCATGATTTACGCATTGTCCATCTCATTTATATTTCATTCTCGTACGGATACGGTGCGTTATCCCTCTTGTGGATTTAGCACCAGTGTTTGCTATTAATCTTCATTTCAGTTCAGTCCGTTTTCTTCTGCTTGAAAGAGGTCGTGTATTAAGTATTATATTACAATCAATTCTATTAAAGAAATTAAATTGTGTTTTCGTTACCTGCTAGATATACAAGATTGTTTAATAGATAGGTCGACTAGATATGGTATGATATCATTTAAGTATCAGATGAAAGTGGATGAGTTGCCTGCTATTAGAAAATGGAATACAAATTTACATCCATGCGTGCCAAAATTTCTTAATATATCAGACCACAGTGCTAACGAAAGAATATAAAATTAGATTCCTTAATGTAACAAAATATTGATGTATTTCTTTGACACGAATTCATCCACAGAATGTGACCTCACACGCAATAGTTATTTCAGTCTAGCCTCACAATAGTAGACCATACAATCAGTGCAAAGTGGTTATAAGAAGAGGTGCTGTTTGCGCAAATTTATATTTTGTATTTGACACTGGTTAATATCGAAGTAAGGAAGAGTATAGCAAATCTAACTAGAATGAAACGAAAGCGCCTGTTTGAAAGCTAAAACGTAGAATAAGAAACCGGCTAAAAACGCGTTTCCTTTCCTCTCTATTGCGAGAAATCGGAAAATCACTATCCTATTGAAGTTGAAACGGATGCTACCTTTACAATATAACAATAAATGCTTATCAAGGACCACATTAGGAAGGTAGATGTATTTATTTTTAGAAAGGTGTCACGAATTCCCAAGAGATACGGACAGAAGGAAAGCTACTGAATGAAGTTTGGGTCGATTTATCGACGTAATGGTAAAGCGATTCATTACCACAAAAGCATTTCACGCTTTCTAAGCCAGGCAAAAGATGAGTTTTCCTGTCAGGCATCTGCACGAAATCGAATCGGAAGGTGAACAATAGTAAGGATCTGCGAGATTGGAGTAATTTACGATGCCTTTCAAAAATGTCGCGAGCAGCGACAGGTAGCCCCTATTGGAATGAGCGTCTCCATGACTGCAAGAATAACTGGGTTTTTGTGGAAAGTGACATATATCGATCAAAATGTGAATTCCTTAATGGATTGGTGATGATAGCAAGTCAAATCAACTGTTGTATCCGTCCTTCACTTTTTGACTTGGCTAATAAAGTATTCGCTACATCCCTTGAATTCTTACAAAAAGACAGAAAGGAAAGAAGGGAAAAGAATTCTTACAAAATAAAGGCGTAAAACTAACCTTTTTTGTCCACAACGTATATGTTGTTATATATAGACAGATATATAGATATATAAGTTGCAGAATGTATAGCATCACCAAACATTTTACGAAATGTTCTGAAACAAGCTCAATAAGAGCTTTGATGGGCCAATCAAGTGGTTTACTGTATCTCAGACAGAATGACTAGATAATTACGAAAAAGGCGCTACATAGGATTGAAACACACGTTATAACAGCACGAAAAAAACAAATGCCATCACATAAAGTTGACATTTTGTTCAACTTGTTTTATTCAGTAAAGCCATTGCGTTTCGTGTTAAGCCACTGGACGATAAATGTGATTTTGATACACACGTTTAGGTATTAAGAAAGAGAGGACATCGCACTCTTATAGTAGGCAAAAAGAAAAGTTATAACAGCGAGATAAGCAAAACATACAAATATGTTCGAAAAAAGGATATATGTTATAACATTTAAATTATTGTTATCTCAATATCATTAATTAACATACGAAAATACAATAATGAGCAAAATTATGAGACCAATTTTCCTGGTCACATATTGATGGGTTTTCAGTATATGTATTTCCAACAGTGTGTACAAGCAGTATGCAGACGTTCAACCACAAGAAAAAGACATTTTTTTTTACAGTTCTTGAATAAACACGACAGAGAAAAACCAACCTAAGGCAACTTCAATAACCTTAATAAATGGGACATAGTACCTTTAATGAAGAAATGTGTATTCATTCGTTCTGAAAATTTAAATCGACTTTGTATAATTACCTTTAAAGGTACTATGTCCCATTTGCAGTCCAAAAAAATGATAAAGTTAAATTCCAACTGCATTTGAAAGATAATACTAATTTAGAACTTCCCTAAAAAAGGTGGGGCTTGAAAATGTCTTCAAGTGGGAAAATAACGACTATTAGTTATCAAATCGACTTTAGGGCTATAGAGCCCAAAAGTAATAGTCTTGATTTTCAGACAATTGTACCGAATGGTCATACGTTTTATGCTGCGCAAAGATTCAATCAGTTTAATCTTGGCCATCACACGAAGTGGGTTATTGATGTAGACAAATGATCATGTACCCTTTACAACTCTTTTCATGTATGTTATTACCAAAGAAGAAAAAAATCCAGTCAGTCACTCAATAGTGTCTGACAGTGAAGTCTAGCAAGTAAACGGGTTTCCTTGCATAATTTGAATATGAGGACACTGCCAACGTTTAAATTTCACAGATAGGACATACATGACATATTCATAATTCCTGCAAAGTTCTACAGAATTTGAGGTTGGCTGCAAAAGGGACATAGTACCTTTAATCCTACTGACCGTGTCATAAGGTAAACACACCGGACTACCATTTAAATCCTGATGGTCTTCGAATCCGGCTTTCTCCCCAACTATCTCGTCGACTTCGACAGGAAATTGAGCATGCACTCAGTCTGCTATCGACTAAGGTCCCATTTCCGTGTCAATCCTTCACACAATGATGAACGGCAGGATATCACGTTCATAATCAGGCACAGTTCTAGAAAAAATTATTTTGAAGGGTGGGGAAGGGTTTTTGAGGTTGCGGAAAGAGAGGGGTGCATGCTTTGCATTTTATACATGTGCCTACCTTAGAATGATTTATACCCGAGAACGAAAATGTGGGAGGAGGTAAACTTCTGAAGCTCACCTCTATTACCGTTGCTGTTCATAATCTTATGTCTTGCCCATTGTTTATAAAGCAACCGGTTAACATTCTATGCCTCTGACGGTAATGATCAAGTGAGCTCAAAATGATAAGAACTTCAAGAAAAAGCATAGGCCTAAAAAGCAAAGACCAGCTTCCCCCCCCCCCCCCCCGAAAAACTTTCTTTATTAAAAACAAAGAAATTATATTAGAATGCATGGACAAAATAGTATTATTCTGGATTATTTAAGATCACAATCCGTCGCACATGCTACTCTCCTACCAGGTATTAAATGGGTATCTGGTAGGATGCGACCGTCATTATTGGTCAAACAGTTTTTGAGCGTCAAGTAACGCCTCGCTGGAATGCTCCCCAGGGAGTGGAGATTGTGAACACAATGTATGCGGGCAAGTATTGAATCCAATGACTGGGTTAATAGTATATCTTTAAAAGCTCTTAGAGAAATCTTCGATGTTTTAAGCGCTATATAAAAGCGGAATATTATTATTATTTATCTTCAGTGGATATGAACATACTATTCCCCTGGTGTGTATGAATCCGTTAGTTACGTTAGTTTTTTTGAGAAAGGAAAAGTGTGCTCATGGAAATTATCGGGTTCACCTTTGCTCGATTAAAGACGCCCATTAAGCTCCAGCAAATTCACAACCTGCTATGTTGCTAACTTGTTTACAAAACGTCATTGGAATGTTAAAACGTCATTAGAACGTTAAAACGTCATTAGAACGTTAAAACGTCATAGAACTTTAAAACGTGTCTAGATTGTTTGTTTTTAGGTACAAAGAGCGTTCGAATCAAACATTAAGCAAGCATTTCGAAATGAAACAAGGCTTTATCAATATCCGAATACGACGACACCGCCCCATAAAAAGCAGAGCTATTTAATGTGGGGCATTTCTACATGTATGTTAATTGATTTAGACTAGGACTCTGAAAAGGCGTATGTCCACAATTGCGGCCATGAAAATATTCAATCCAACATTAAGAGAAATTCCCATCCTCCCCTCGAAACTGTTGATAACCCAACAAGTCATTTGTTACTGAATAAACACTTTTAAAAACACGATAACTTTATGATTTTGTTGACATTGCAAGCACGGGTTCTTAAAGCCAATTGTTATGGCAAGGTATTAATGATGATAAACTCTAAAAACTGAAATGTTGAAACCATCATTTAAAAGGGCCGAGGAGTGACCACTCTTTCAAAATGTCAGATTAATACTTTTAACCTGCTAAATTCAACCTTTATAATGTTGGATCTAGCATGTTCAAAGTGTTAAACAAACAATTTCGAAAAAAGCGGTCACTCCTCGGCCCTTTTAAATAGTGATTTAACATTTCAGTTTTTAAAGTGTACAGTACTTTGTTGTGTAGCCCTTATAATCAGTTAAACCAAATGGATTTCTCTCCCTTATACCGCTAATTTTTATTCGTGTGACCCACCATAGTTGTAAATGTCCCAGGCGCCCTTTCTCACTGTCAACTTTAAGAACAAAGCGCAACTACGAGATTGGTAGATAACCATGGCTACAGCTGTAAGAAACAGGACGTGGTACTTCATCTTCTGTGTAATGAAAATTGGCTGAAACAATAAGGATCGGACACCACTCCTAGCCTGATCCTCGCTAAACGAACGGTGAATAAGTGGGGCGGTGTGAACGGTCTGCAGACGCACTCGAACTTCTGATATACGTGGCGCCGACATTGGCCGGTCATGAGTACCACAGTCGGAGGGGGGACATCACAGAGTTCGAGCATCCGTGCGACCTCTGTTAATGCAACTGACCAGGATTATCGTTATAAAGCGTACACCACACACCCACACATACATACACACCCGAGTCATGAAATCTAATTGCATTGAATGCAGTTGTGGGTTTTTTTTGCATAGGTTCAAATTTTGCCAGGGTCGGGAGAGGGGGAACGTCTCCGGCCCGAAATTAAAATTTCCTCATTCTGCATTTTTAAAATTGTGAAAATGTATCGTCCTGAAATCTAATTTCCTGATCAAATATAAACATCAGAACTCAACATCAAAAAAGAATTAAAAGAAATATATCAAATACTGAATATGGCAATAGAGTTGCTTGAATATGAGGTGGATCCTACCCGAATATTGCTATTTTCTTCATTTTCGGGGAAATGGGCTGCAGCCCCCACCTGCAAACCCGAGTCTCCTACGCTCATGATTTGGTTAAGGTATGGTACGTTATTAAAACGAACTCTTACACTATGACTGCAGTTAAATGTCCATGTTCAGTTTCATATACTTATTCCAGTAATGATTAATTTGTCTAAAGGTATTTATTTGAAACCACTCTGTTGAAGATTCTCACTAATTGTACATTGTACTGTACATGTTCGGTGATAGCTACAACTAAAGATCATATTAATTTGTTATTCAGAGGTGTTGTTATTCTTTCTAAACCAAGTTATAAAAGACAAATTGGTATGCCGAGTTATTGTCAGGGGCAAAGTAGGAGTTGCGGCACATTGAAGTAATATTTTGAAATACGAAATATTATCTTAACCTGTTGAGTAGTAGATTATCATAGTCCCCAAAGGTTTAATGCAGAAACCACGCGGTTCCAGATCGCAAAGGGTTAACATGCGACAGGAGGAAGATTCCCTGGGTAAAGAATGCTGATCTATGTACACATCTACATGTACATGGAGTATACACATTGAAATACACGCATACATCGCTTCTATCGTAAACAGTAAAATCGTACAAATAACAAGTGACCCAAGGGCACATTCACTGGTAATAGATTAAATTAATTTTCTTTGTCAAATCCAATATATTCTCCAGTACGTCTACCATCATGTTACGACTAGGCTTCATTAAGCTTCCAACGTACTCTGACTCCAAGTGCACAATGTCGTCCTGTGACGTATTGAAGTTTTGTTGTCTTACTTCTTATCAGGTTGAAGCAATGTATTTCTCGTCTGCCGGAGTGAGTCAGAAATGTAAAATTGAATTGTTGTTTTGTGAAAGTATATACCAGTGCCAAAACTGCAAACTACTTTTCAGAGATGAGAATATATTTGGGAATATATTATGTCAATATCTTCGACTAATGCATAGATCTGTAAAGTATTTGCCAAGTACAGAAGCATAAGCATGATGATGCTTTCGCATAGCTCTCTGCAATCATGCAAGTCAGGCATAGTTACATTTTGATGAGCACGTTGTTTCTCGTGCCTCCTCATCCTATGTCATAAAACCATGAAAAATACAAGATTCCTGGAAAGCATAAATATTGAAGCTAGAATTCAGAAGACCATGCGTAACAAGTAGGAATCCCTTTCCACAGAAGAGGGAGGAGAAGAAAATAAAAAGAACAACAAGAACAAGAGGAAAGAGGCCTATTACAGAATAAGATGAATAAAGACAATTGCAACAGCAGCAACAGCAGAACGAGCAACAACTATACCAAAAGCAACAGCAACATGTTCAGAAACAAAAATCCATTTTTTTGTTAAACACGTTTTGTACAATTTATTTATTACAGGAACGAATGCTTTCCGAGGTCAAATTCTTTCTATCAGAAATAGGTAGCCCGTATAATATAAAGCTGATCGTTGCATGATTACGATGATAATTAAACAAAATGAACTGCAAATAGAATCGACCCTCATCAAATTGAAACAAGTGATCCAGGCGTGTTGCTCGTTCACATTGCATTATAGATGCAGAGTTTCAATTGATGCTCTCTATCTAAAGGAGTGACAAGTGCGTTTCTTGGAAAAAAACCTGGAGATGAAGTTTTACGTTATTATCGTAAATTATCAGTTATGCCATATTATCAGTTTTGCCATATCTCGCGTTGTAGTGTCCCAAAAACCTATTTACATAATTGCATTCTGATGAATGTGGAACTATACTTCTTTAAGATGCCCTATTTACAAAAGTAGTAAAACTGCTTTTTCATTTTTGAAAATACCACTAGATGTAGTTTTAGATTAATATTATTTATTTTCAGCTATGCCCATATTTCGCGTTGTAGTGTCCCAAAAACCTATTTACATAATTGCATTTTGAAGAATGTGTAACTATACTTGTTTATGTTGAGATGGTCGAATTTTATCATAAAGATGTTGCGGTGACAACTGCTCTGCCACGTCTGTGGACAATTTCCATACACCGACCAAATGTCAAATTTCAACTTGGGTCAAACACTGGGCCTGACAAAGATCCTAGACTTAATTCGTATCAGAAAGTCAAAACTAATGTTAAAACCTATATCTTTGATGAAACAAAGCCCGGATCAATTAATGGCCGCCACAGCGTATATGTCGGATCATCGCACTTTGAAAACAAGAGCACCCCTCTCTTCGTCTCTCTCTCTCTCTCTCTCTCTCTCACTCTCTTCGAAGCTTGTGGTACTATAAGGTTTTACTATACAGCCTTGTCACATTTTAAACAAAATATGTTATTCGTTTTTCGTAGGATGAAACGTGGTGTGATTCAATCAAACTTTATAGAGCCCTGAATCCTATACCAGACGGTAAACGTGGTCAAAACTAAAAATGATCTTACTTGAAAGATCATAACATAAACCATTGTTTATCAATACCGTATGAAGACATAGTATGAATACGATACACCTGACACTGTTAAATGGTCGTGGTTATGCGGTGAAAAACTCACACATATCGCCAAATAGACTGACTCTTGTTGGCAGGACGATGAGGGTGTCTGGCATTTGTACGTTTACTTTAACTCAGAGATTATCAGATTATGTTCACGCTTGTTAGACACTGTACATTCTTTCCATTAATATATAACCATAAATAATATATCGTTTCGAAATATTCCTCTGTAGCTGTACCAAAGTACATTGCATGCTTTATCGTAACGCAGATCATTATCTTGCACTTTGCAAGCGCGGCTTCTTCGATGCGGTACCCATCTTGGAATGCACTTTCTTCCTACAAAATAGTCAGTAGGTGGGACCTTGTTAAGAATTATACAAGCGTTATGCACTCTAACCTATCGAATTTCATCTGTGAGACAAAGGCGTGAAGATCGGACCTACAAAATTCGGGCAGGTATATTTTAGATAAATGGAATGATTACCGTTTTGTAGCTGTTAATGGAAGATCGCACGATGAATTTTCCAGGTGATTGTTAAGGTAAAATACGGCAGACGGCTTCAGTCTTATCTTTCGATCGCTGCGCCGATATTGCCATACCGATATATCCATCCTGGATATATGCTACGTCATTTGCGCTTTTTGTCACGTCACAATAGCGTGCCATCGTACAAAAGGCCGGTTTATAAGGACTGTATCGAATTGAATCTATTTCCCAATCTCAAAACATTCATGACAATGTTGTTATTACGTGTGATATAGAAGTAAAGAACCATATCGTTTACAATCACATTGGTCTTGTCAAAAAGTGGCACATGACATTTTAAATGTATTGTTATCCCGCTGAGCTATAACTATATGTGCTTTTTTTTCTTTATTTCAAACAAAATTTCAAAAAATGTTAGAGGAACTACCTAATTTATGTTGGGAAAGTAGAACACGATATTGAATTGTAGGTAAAATTCAAAGCAGCAAAGACAAATATAAAGTAAAATGATTAAATGCATTTGGCTTTAAAATAAATCCATTTTAATCACTAGAGGCCAAATATTTTTTATGGTTATATTACAAGAACTATTGCAGGAACGGTGTTCAAGGATAGATACATTGATATGTACCACAGATATGCTATACTCATATGACTTCGAACACCTGAAGCAATTTTTGATCACCTTGATAATTAATTGGCCAAATGAGAAATGAAAATCAGATGTCTGCCTGAGAATATTGAGCAGTAATCTGCAATGGTTGATCCTGCGCAAGTACTTCAATTCATTTCTGATTACCGATGGTCACAATTGATTATTAAACAGTAAGGCTTCCTAATCGTTTTTTTTTTCTTCTTCAGTGTGACAATTTCTTGCAGATTTCTTAATGAATAATTCTTGGTAGTGTAATGTCAGGTCATTCTTTTTAATGTCAACATTTATTATCTTTATATCACGTACACGTTAAAATAATTTGTTATATTGTGTACATGTTGTGTTGCTGAAATGTAATTTGATTTGTAAGTTACAGGTGAACATTTTTTTACACCTGGGTAGAGTGTGGCAAATGTAGATTAATGCCTTGCCGAAGGATGGTAGTGATGTGACAGGGAATCCACTAGACCAAAACACCTCTACTAAAGTTGATTTATTGGTGTATTTGCTAGCTGAACAGGCTGCTCTGTGTAAAGAAGCGATTGAAATTAATAGATATTAATAAGTAGTGATAGTAATTTACAAACGCAATGCAATATACAACAAGCCCATGGGAAATATGTCAAACATTGCTGTAACAAAGAACACATGAGACAGAATAAAGACAATTCCTAATGGTATTAATATAAGAGCCGGGTAACGAACTCCGTCGAATATTACTTTCTTTAGGGTCCGTATCAATCAACGCCGGATTTTATGGTAATCTTCAAGTAAATGACAAACAAACTGTCTCCAAGCAACAGAGTGGAAAGAGATTAATTGGTCGATAATATAATATCTGCGAAATTTTGTCTTTGAGATGTAAGGAGATGCAATAATGCTTGGGAGTGAACCGTATCGAACAGAGCTGAGAGTGACGGGAGAGAGAAAGTAGGTGGGATGAAAGCACGATAGAGTGGAAGGGAGAAAGCGACCGGGTCGGAGAGAGAGAGAGGAGTAGAGGGGCAAGAGGAGGAGGGGACTTTAAAGAGGGAGGGAGGGAGTTTTAGTGAGGCTATGTGTGCGTGATTATTTGTGTGTGTGTAAGAGAGAGAGAGAGAGAGAGAGAGAGATAACAGTGTACAATAAAGTGGAAACACATAAAAATGGATGGGAGATAGACAGAGAGACAGACAGAGACGGAGATAGAGAGACAAAGGAGGGAGGTGTAGGCCTAAAAAATAAGGAAGTTCGAGATAAATTGTATATCTATATGGCTTGCGCATGTAATTTATATATATCCAGATAGAGTAAGGGAGAGGTATGATGTAGAGAGATATAAATTGAGAGAAGGGGTATATACAGAAAGGGGAGAGTGATTAAATGTAAGAGAACGAGGGGGAGTGTGAGTGAAATGGCGATAAAATTAGATAAACAGAGAGAGTAATAGAGAAAAACAAAAAGAGAGGAATAGAGAGAGAAATAGAGAGAGAGAGAGAAGAAAAAATAGAGGAAGAGAGCGAGATGGACAGGAGGCAGATATAAATGGATACATGTAACAAAAAGGAAGAGATCGCGGCGAGCATTGTAACATTAAACTGTACTTCTTTTCAATCACATAGCTGTAATTGCTACTCGAATGTCTTTTCATTTGTCTTCTTTCGTTTTACTTCTAAAAAGACACCTGTTTAGTAAGTTTTTGCCTTGGGCCAAACAAACACTCGGCACCATCCACCACATCTCCCCCCCCCCCCCCTCCCCATATAAACACAAATTAAACTTTCTTATCATTTCTCTTTCTATCTACATTGTATGTTCCATCTGTGTTACACTCACATTACTCTGTCCTTTTTAAACATTTTCCAAATGGAAGCTACAATAATACGTTTCAAACCCATTCACATCAGGAACGGATGTAATGGCTTGTATTATTGATTATCCAAAAACACGATTACAACTATTTTCGAAAAAGTAAGGACAAATTTCATCCCCTATTGTTTATCCTATTGAAATTATGTTTGGAAAAAGTATTACGTCGTTGTCAAGTTCTCACATTTCATAAGGTGACGCACAAGGCGAATACAATTGCATGAGGTTGATTTTTCGAAAGTACATTGTAGTTCCTATCCTGTTACAAGTTTAAACTTTGTCAAAAGATGTTTAATCGAATGGAAAATTAGAAACGTTTGACGTAATTGCAAAATTTGTAGTCAGTGTAAGTTACAAATGAGAGTTGTTTTGACATGATGCCGAAATCCGGACGGTCATTATCCTTGACCTCGGAAAGGACCATGAGTCATTTTAACCACAATAATCATAAAAAAAATTGATGATAAAAACGGGTCGTAATGGCTAATATACACTTGGATTATGATTTTATGGGGGGTTGAATGTCCAGTAGATTGTCGCATACACTTTTCTCAACCCTAAACACAGTTCCCAGCAGTTTAACTATAAAGTGATCAGGTTGAAATGCGAATATTGCATTCATTGCCCTCCCGGTAGAGTTCCGTTGACGACAACAAAATATTGTTAAGCTTTTCTAAGTTTAAAAAAGTCAACGAGAAAAAAAAAGGTGTTTTTGTTCGAAAACGATTTCACCTGATATGCTCTTTGCACGATAACAATAACATTATATACACATTGATAGTTCGTGACGAATGTGTCATGCCCTTAAAGTACAAATTACTCCCAATTATATACAACGTTCAATTACAGAGTCGTTACGCGGTCGTGACGTACTGATAAAATGGCGCCTGTGTATCCATTTGCCGCTCAATTCCATCATTCTTACGACCAGTTCAGCTTTAGAACGGTGTCATCTTAAATCTTATGGAGGAATTCCCCAATCACAGTAATTGCTGACCCTATTTCTACATCAAAGCAAAAGCAAGTGGAGGTTAGGGTGATTAAATGACAAATGCGAGTATGACTTTGTGTGGTGGGACCCCTTTCCAATCACTAATAGAACCTTAAATGGCGGCACAATGTTTAATCTTTATATATGAGGATGGAAGCAAATGTATACCGTGACAGAGTGGGGTGGATGGGATGGGGAAAGAAGAAGGGTGACTCATTAAAGTATACATTAACAAAAATACCAATGTGCGAACCCTTAAGTGGGGCGCTTGGGTAAAACGTGTCTGCTATACGTATGGTCAAAACGATGAGCATATCCGATGAGCGCAGGGCTTCATTTCCCTGACGTACGACTGCGTTCGAAGATGAAATGCCAAATGTGCAAAGATGGCTACTGAATGAATATCGCAGGCATTAACGCAATCAAAATGAAAACGCTCATGTGCACAACAATATGATTGACGCATTGATTAAATAAACGTAAAACGATGCTGTACTCAGAAGCGAAGATGTTGTTTCCGAGCTATGGTTTGCAACGTGCATTAATATTAATACAAAATAGTAATTGTCAACCGTACTCCAAAGTTAGTGTATTACAATTCATTTCTCATTTTTAAATCTTAAAGTAACCGGATATTTCTTTCCTCCCCTGTGAATTTGTCAGACTCCGTCTACATCTTGCACATAATCTCCCCTCATCGTGTCTTCTCACCTACTTCCCTGTTTTCCTTTTACACGTCTCCGGTTCTCTCTTTACTCCCAGCATCTGATTCAATTTTAACATCTCTTGTAAGAACATGATTGAGAAAATCTCCCCCTTTCGCGTCGCATTGTATAGATTAACTGTAGAATGAAACGTGATTGCGCATGAAAGCTCTCTAGCGGAGCTCGGTCTTTTTTCCCGCCGTCTCTAACCGCCGGTCAGTGGGTTGGTTTGAGCCCATAGGGGACGAGCTGGGTTTTATTTACGTCAGCTCTCGATTTTTTTTTCTATAGGGTTGGCAAGTCACGGTCGTAGATAGGGGCGACTCTAGAGGGATGGAGGCGGATGCAAGCTACTGAATGGGACCAGTGAGCAATAAGATTTGACTTAGAGGTGTCGTATGCGAGGTGTTTAACACTTAACTGGTGGTGCGATGATAATGGGTTTGATCCCAGGCTTCGCACTTCATTTCATCTATGTTGCTTCTCTTTACCCGGATGGCGATGGCTATCAGATAGGATGCGAAAGTCATTCTGGTTTTTGCTATGGGCGTCTGTAGAATGGCATGCACCTGGCTGAAGTGCTCCCTATTGAGTTGAGAATGTGCATAATTATGTAATGTTTATTACAGGATTCGGATAACGGTTTGAATTTGTGATTAAAAAAAAAAAAAAAAAATGGTGCGGTATATAATTGATGCAAACCTTATAACCAAACATTTGTAAAGGTCGTGCGGTCGGGGCTCGGGTTGCTGGAGCACTCCCCCAAAAATGTCCTAATACAAAACGAATTGAGGCCCGTTTATGAGGCGAAAGCAATCACCAGGTTTAAGGCTCATTCTCCTTCTTGTGTATAATTCATTTATGTGTGCTCTCATACGATGAACAACTCTAACAGCGAAAGCTTATTTCTACAGGGGTCTACCGCCACAGGGCCCTTTCAGATATGACGCGGTAAACTGCCACACAAAAAAAGCCGCCGCCTTTCGTTTACGTGTGAATGGAAGGCAACTGTGCCCAGCAAAGGAACAGCATTCACATACGCGCACACGTACTCGCACGCACACGCACCCAATACACACACACACATACTTCTGTAATCTATATGGACTTCCTGAAACACTTGAGGAAATAATAGGTAATGAATGCCAAGGCAATCTCTATAAGAGCGGAAAATTGGAAATGAAACGAAGAAAGTGACAAAGAAAAAGCTGAGGTAATAGATATTTGAGAATTGATAGAAATAAAAGAAAACTAAAATCAACGTGACAGTGAAAATGCTATCTCTGTTTGTGATGAAGGCATTCTTTTCATAAGGTAACATGGTCGCATGTTTTGTGCCTTTCAGTACTTTAATCTTAGCAAAGTTTTGATGCATTGGCGCATACAGTGTTACAAGAAACGGTATACATGCTTGCAACTCTACACTTACAATACCACCCCGCATTCAGGACGATTCCAGCATAATTATCTTGGAATTTAGACTTGTACCCGCTAAAATCCTTTCAGCAAAATCTCCATTATTTTACAGAACTGGAAATATAATTCTTTATAGAATGGACTACCAGCCTTGAAAGATTGTCTATCCAATCACGTATAAGTCTTTGGTTACAGTAGTACCGCGCCATGGGGAAAGGAGGCTAAGATGTAGCGGAATTCATCGCCAAAACAGTTTGGTTTAAATTACATCTTGCGTTATTCTGTTCGCCCGTACAATGCTTTCGGCACGACACCTTTCATTGTTGCCGTCATATGAACTAACAGGAAGCCAACTCAACGATGGTAATGCTTGTAAGTGACTGAAACATTTAGAAAAGGGGAAAAGGAAGGGAAATGTCTTAAATGAAAGAGGGTGAGATTTATATTTGAAGTTCAAGGTCCTAGGGTGCGTATGGATTTCGTTTTGCTGCAGAGCCTGTGTGCTGTTATGCATGTTAATGTGTAACCTCTATTTTTACTTTACACAAAATACATGTGACTGAACTTTTTGACACCCGAGTCACGTCGTTAACCGACTCAACACCGACTACAGCCCGAGTGATTTTGGGCCATTCGGGGTAGTGTAACATCTTGTTCGGTGTCTGGTGTCGGTTTCGTTGGTGTGACTAAGGTAGATGTACAGTGTATGATGTATTAATGGCTTCTCATTAGCTTATTGTAGGTTGTGCTAAGCACTTAAAGTGCTAAGGATTAACATTATCAGGGTGTTGAAGCAAGTAGCCTAGCTGATGTAGTCACTGTTCGAACACTTTACGAGTGCTGGAAATAGCTCCTTCTGTGCAAAAAAAAGAGAAGGGAAAAAAAGCACTTCAATTTGATTCAATTAGATTGAAGAGAGGTAGAGCAGAAGGATGCAAAGAGAAAGAGAACTAGAAAGATAAAAAGAGAGAAACAAGATAGAAACAAGACAATCAGACAAGACAAAGCCCTCAAAATGTGTGCGTGTGCGTGTGTGTCAGGAGTACGTGTGTAACGAGCATATTAATTATGTAGAGGGTTGTGATACCGATTAGGAGACACACGAACTAAAACCAAAATATAGGCAAGGACACAATAATATAGAACCAGACTCAAATGTTGTTTTGCTAGAGTCCCACACCCATTAAGAATCTGAAGGGAAAGCTCTATCGATATATCTTGTGGAATCTGAGCTGAATGGCAAGCACTCTTTTGCATAATCGCTTGTAAAGGAAAACTGCAGAAGTGCAAAACGGTCCTATAGTTGTTGGGTTGTTGAGGGAGATCGCAATCAAACATGTTTAGGTGAAGGTGTAGGGTGCCCCTTCCCCCATCTCCAACGGAAAAGAAGAATTTCATTAGAGAAGGGGGAAATAGAAGAAAAGGGGGGAAGGGCTTCAACAGAGCTTGACCGCACCCTACCATTAATCGGTGGCCCTTTTGAATTCGCATTTCATTCATAGGTTATTACCCCCCCCCCCCCCCCCCTCCATGATACTTGTGCCTCTTAAATGGCTGCACCAACGCTACGCCGGCTACTGCCGCCACCCCTCCTGACCCTCCTTTCATTCTGCCGGTGGCATAACAAGAAAAAGTCCTGTTGATAAAAAGTTTTCCGAAAAGGACAGGGAATCACCTCATAAACGACTGTGATTGATGTAACTCTCTGTGGCCATGTACTGTATACCTCCGGACAGATGGGGGAGGGGTGCAAGTTTCTAATTGATTCTGGGACTTATAAGACGGGCCCAAGATCTACAAATATTTCGAGAAAAGATACGTGCAGGGGAAGTGGGGGAGAGAAAGAAAGCAAGAAAGAAAGAAAGAAAGAAAGAGAGGAGAAATGGAACCAGTAGTTCCTTTACCAATGCCGTGTGTAAACTTGTGTAGTCCATTTAATAAAGGGATGTACGTAACAATTTTTTATTTTTTATTTGCACAGTTTGAGCTCGTACCGCCTTTTGTTGGCCGTCTCCAATGCGGGCAGGTTCCCGGTGGAAACCAAACCGTTCACGCCGTCACGTACACCTACTTGAGAGTGTGCCAATGGCGAACCGATTAAAGCGAATTTTGTTATATTTTCCTCATTTTACCCCACTTTTTTAAATGATGATCATTTTTCATTGGCGTAGAGTGTATACAAATTAACCATGATCTATTGATCGATTAATGATCAAGCAGTGTTCCTTTCTTGATTTTGTTAAATGGAGAAGGAGATTTGATGAATAATAAAGAATCAGTCGAGAAAATGCAATGGGACAGATTCGGAAAAAGAAATATATGTTTTAAAGGGAAAGGAGAGAAAGAGACAGAGATAGAAAGTGCAAGAGAGAGAGAGAGAGAGTGAGGGGGTATGAAAAAGAAGTTCCTTGCACTAGAACTAAAATAGTAGAACCATTCAAAAATATTTTAACAGATACAAAGAGAATATAAAAAGAAAAGACAGAAAATGGAACATGGACAATTAAAAAAAATACATATTTTAGGGAATTGCTTACGCTAAAGTTATAAATATTTTAAATATTCAAAACATCAAAATAAAGATATATCATTCATACTTCCATTTTAATCCAGCAGTGTCTCTATTTTGTCCCTTTTAAGTCAATTAATCTATTACGTCAAGTAACATATGTTTTTCTATTCCATTTTGGCGGATAGCCAGAACCCTTTCGTATCTTTATCAGACAGGAAAACAGAAATAACTATACAAGAAATGAGAGTTGTCCAGTTTGTCGGCGTCACTGTAAGCGTTTATATGCGTTTTGCTCGGGGGGCGATCATTCCACTTTTTTTTATCAGCTGCGATGTAATAAAAACTCTACTTTAAGTGACATCACGAAGGAACGAAACGAACATCTGCAGTCAATTGTGTCCCATTTTCTCTCATTATCGGTCTCATAAAAAAAGAGATGGGAGTTGAGTTTAGAAGCCGGTCGGGTATTTTGATGGGCAGCTAACTACCGACTGTTGTCCGGTGTTTTTAGTTCGTATCCGGGTTTTGACCGCCCTAATACAACGCATCTGTGACGTGTGTGCGTTGGGTGAATGTGCGAGCGTGTGCGCGTGTGTTTGTGTATGTGAGTGTGTGTTTGAGTGTGTGTATGTGGAGGAAATGAGCGCAATGGTGATAATATAGGTCGGGAGGGAGGGATATAATTATTTGCAAAAAGATAGGGGAAGGGAGAGAGGCGAGAGAGAGAGAGACAAAAAAGAAGAGAGAGGGGTGGAGAGAAGGCAGAGAGAGAGAGAGAGAGAAGGGAGAGGGGGTCGATAGTATAAAGAGAAAGAAAAAGAGGAATAGAGAGAGAGGGAGAGAGAGAGATGAAGAAAGAGAGAAAGAAAATATCAATAATTTGTCTGAGCTAGAGAAATGTACAAGTTTGAATCCTGAAATTGCATATATACATTTCGGAAGAAAGAAAAAAAGAAAACAAAAGCAATATCTAGTTCTTGATCGTCCAGGACTCCAAGCGGTACTGAACAAACTTTATAATATTTTAGAGATTTAACAAAACTTTGTTTGGAGGCACCATGGACACAACACAAAATTAATAGCAAACGGGTAGAAAAATAGTACAAAAGTCATGTACTTTCTTTTTCTGTCGCGATTAAAGTCGTTAATGACCGTCCACGCAATCCCAATAAAAATTTCGTTTCGCTTGGCGATGACTCAAACTCTTCGAGTTCTCCGACCTCGTTTCTTCCTTAAGTATTTGAAGGAATCAAGAGACATTTTGGTCGGCGAAGTGACAAATGGCGTTTATTTTTCGTGAGCAAGTTGGTTGTATGGGGAGCGATGATGGGAGCACGATGCGCAACGAGGAGCGTTTCCGCAAATAGAAAAATATCCGTCCGCCGTCCGAAACGTGCTGGATGTGCGTGCTTGAAGTACGATTTATGTTTAATAAGGAACGTAGAAAATCAATCGTTGAATTTAACTGGTATTGATTTGTTAACAATACAAATAAAGCTGATAAAAAGAAGTGACGATTAGACAGGTATCTTGAGCTTGCATGCCATGGTTTTGTCAAATTTGGCACAATCTCAATTTTTTTCCCGTAATACGTAATTTCTTGATTAGATTCTTATCATCATTTTGTGAAATACTTTTTTTGTGTAGTACAAATGAGCTATTGTCGGGTTATTTTCTTCTAAAATGCATTGTTGTTCATCTCTCCCTCTCTCTCTCTCTCTCTCTCTTTCTCTCTCTTTCTCTTTATCTCTCTCTCTCTCTCTCTTTCTCTCACCAGCGCGTCTCTACTTCTACTAATATTACTATTTGTGCTACTTCTACTACTATTACTACTACTACTACTACTACTACTACTACTACTACTACTTCTATATACTACTAATACTACTATACTTCTACTACTAATACTACTTCTTCTTCTACTTCTACTCTTACTAGATAAGAGTACTACTACTGTTGTTGGCTGTTGCTGGTACAACTGCGACTTTATAAGCTGCTGTCATCTCTTAAAATACAATTCGCCTTAAAGAAAGTATAATGTTATTCCAGACTACATCTAATCAATATCGGTACACACCGGGAATCGGTTAATTCATTATCATGACGATCCTCATCCTTTATAAATCATTCCCTTTGGCTCCACAGTGCCCAATAACCCTTCAAGAAAGACCAATAAAAGAAGACCGATATTTATGGTCACGTGCTAATACTTCACTCGTGTAAGAGGCACGTGACTGTGCACTTTCCCGCGCTTCAGGTTAGCTTTTGGCGCGCTTTCTACCTTCATTAATCCCCTCATTACCAGACGTCCACATGCCAGTGACTCGCGACATGTTACACCTCACCGTGGCACGTAAATGGTTAAACCTGAAGGGGCTTTGTGGTAACACAGGGGACCTGTAGACGCTACAAAGATGGATAAAAAAAATGTCTTCGGATTTCGTAGTATTGATTTGTCGACTGGTAAAACGTGCTATGACATGCTGGACGGGAGTTTTAGATGTTCATATTTTGTCTGGAATAAATTCCCATCGCTCTATTCCAGGAAGTGTTACTACCAGAGTAAAACGCCGTCAGACATCTAATATCTGCCATATAAAGGTTTCTTGAATGACTTTTATGCATTCATAAAGCTTTTTTTCTTTTCATCAAAATCAATAACAACGAATTACACATTGCCATTAATAGTGTAATTGTTTAAAAATACATCGAATGTAGAATGTGCATGTGAATAGAGACAAAAATTATTTATTGGTATTTGGTCTAATGGATGGGACACCGGACTTTGGATCACTTAATTCGTGGTTCGACACCCGTTCCGGTACTTAGAGAGTGAAAAGGGACGGTAAAAAAAGCAAGAATATTTTAAATACATATACAAAGAACAAGATGACCTATGGAAGAGGAATAAGAAAGACTGCATATGGGCGTGTGTGCGTATGATATGTGCGTGTGAGAGAGCGGGGGTGGGCCAGAGAAAGGGGGGCGGGAGAGAGAGAGAGAGAGAGAGACGAAAGCGTCAATTCGGGCGGCAGAAATATTGGTAGACCTATCATCAAACGGATGATAACGTTCATATTGCACTTTGTACGAACCCTATCTTTATTACAAATACATAAGCGCGTCATTTCTCCTTGATTGTCGCTGATAATTGCTCGGTAAGTGAAAATTTATTGAGGTTACTCACGTCGAAGTCATAATTTCCGGGTGTCATTGCGTTTCCACTGCTTCTTTCAAATACTTCTCTTTAAAGGTATGAAAAGGTTAAATTCCAACGCCATTTGAAAGACAATACTAATTTAGAACTTCCCTAAAAAAGGGGGACTTGAAAATGTCTTTAAGTGGGAAAATGATGACTATTAGTTGTCGAATCGATTTAGGAGCTATAAAGCCAGTAAGTAATATTTTGATTTTTCAGACCATTGTACCGAATGGTCATACGTTTTATGCTGTGCAAAGATTCAATCAGTTTAATGTTGGCCATCACAAGAAGTGGGTTATTGATGTAGACAAATGCTCATGTACCCTTTACAGCTCATTTTATGTATGTTATTACCAAAGATAAAAAAAGCCAGTTAGTCACTGAATAGTGTCTGAAAGTGAGATCTAGCAAGTAAACAGGTTTCCTTGCATAATTTGAATATTAGGACACTGCCAACGTTTAAATTTCACAGATAGGACAGACATGACATATTCATAATTCCTGCAAAGTTCTACAGAATTTGATGTTGGCTGCAAAAGGGACATAGTATCTTTAAAATACAATGTAATAGGTAGGCCCAACACGATCGGACTTTTATGAAAAAAATCAAATCAACTGCAATTTCAATACCATGCTGTATATCCCTTAGAACTTATGTTTGGATTAGGTAATACGTCCCTTGTCTTTTTCGTACATTTTAGTTGGTGATGCGCAATTTTAGGTTGTTTTCGAAAGGAGTTGCTGTATATGCATTATTCAAGTGCATGCGAATACGCTCTCATATTATTTGAATACATTTTACTCGATTTAATAAAGGTTGTTTTGAATTATTTTATAATATACTCTTTTTAATTAGTTGTATCTGACATAAAATGCTCGCGGTTTAAACATTCACTTTATTTCAAATACTGCATTTTCAGAAGAAATGTACGTTAACCGTGTAAAATGAAATGTAAACGGTGTGCCCATGTTTGATTACTATAGATTACATAACATAGCATGGATGAATTAACATGTAAGCTGTGTGTGCATAACAGACGCATATTAATTCGCCAGTGACTGTTCTATAACATTATTCTCCAGCCCTAAAAAAAAGTGCCTCAAATTTCAAAATATTATGATAAAGCGCCTGTCAACGATTATACCGAATAACACTTTGTACGACGTACCCACGACCAAATATAGCTTCAATTTGGTGCGGTCAATAGTTCGGGCATCACCCCCTCGTTCTTTTAAAAAAGCGGGTTAAAAAGAGCTAATTGACCATTGCGTATACTCCGAGGTCAGTTGCAGTTCTACCTTTTAAAAATAACACCGCTTTTAACGAAATAATTATAAAGCCATTATCAATATCGGTTCGTGTAGTAACATGACAAAAAGAAAGTATGAATAGGGCGTTTTCAGATACGTCAAACTCGATTAAATTGCTATTAAATTGGGTTTATTGTACGTGTTTATCAATTTGATTGACACGCATATACGTACTCACAAAAATAAAGCAATTTGTAATTTATTGTCTGGTGGGAGCCGAAATCCCTTAACTTTCTGGGTTTCAGGCCTTTAATTAATACTAACACAAATATTGAATGATGAGCCACAGCAAAAAAGAAAGGGAAAACTGACTAACTTTACATTTTTTCCAAAATGGAGGTTTGAATTATGATTATGTTTCAAATTGCATTTGATATAGTCAGGTTCCTCATGCCCGTCTAATTGTATATGCTGCACCAGTTTGTGTTATTTTTTGTTTTCTTCTTTTTTTTAATTTATTTTTTCATTTTCATTTTCATTTTTTTTTTTTTGTTGGGGGGGGGGATCTGTTCAATCAATTAGATATAAACAAATATCATTAGTACAACTACTACAACTTCTATTACTACTACTTATGATGAAAAGAATAATGATAACAATAATGATAATTGTACTAGTAATATGATAATGATATTAATTTCAATGATGATAATAATAATGCTGAAAACATTATAATAATAATAATACTAATAATAACAACAATAATAATAAAGATTTTTTTTTGTCCGATATACATTACAAACTTCATCTGAGATTTCAATATATTTTGATTACTCTACTAATTTAATTTCCAATCTAGACATAATATTAGAAAAAAAAATAAAGTAAAATGACAGAACTCACAATCGTTGAAAACGTACAGGACACAACGTACAGGTTGGCAACTATACCACCTGAATTCCTCGTTTATCAAGGAGAGGATTTGTGCACAACAAACCTAAACAAACTAAATAAAACCCTATGTCGTATAGCTCCTTGTCTTGCCTTTAAAAGGCCATGATTTGGAGAGCGTGTAATCTCGTCCCATGTAAATCTCGCCGGAATCATGTTATTCGCCCAAATTCACACATCACTCGCATGGGTTCACTCGATTCTAAAATGTAATCGGGAGACCCCTATCCATGTATAGGGACTTCCCGTGTAATTGAATTTTAAAGTCATGAGGTCAATGGAAATTTTGAGGATAAATGAGGTTTGTTGTCTAAAGATCGGGCCATCGTGACCAGGCTAAATGTATGTTAATTGATGTTATCTGACGACAGGATTGTGTGGGCGTGTGCGTGCGTCTCTGTGTGCGAATGTGGGGGCGTGTGTTTGTGATGGGTCTGTGTTTCCGTGTGATCATGTTTAAGTGATCATGACTTGAATATGTTAACAAAAATAACAATTCAAAAAGATAAATAAACTAATAAAGAAAGACAAAAAGAAATGAAAATACAAATGAGTTAATGATAAATAGATAAATAATTTAAATGAATAATAAAACAGGATCACATTCACTTTGAAGAAATCAACTTAAGGAAAATGTAACCCTTTAGTGTATTCCCCAAATAACTCATGTTCGGATTACCATGTCATTGCCGTGTTCGCATATTTCAATAGGTAACGCACCGGGCTATTGAGAGTGCCCAAGTTAGATTGGTTTTAGAAAGTCTTCGTGATCGTTTTATAAAGAGTAATATCACTTTAGTCCTGGAATGCCAAACGGTCCGATCAACAGTTTCATATCTACGGTAGATCACGTGGGTGTTTTTTTTTTTCTTGTTTTGATTCTGTTTGTGTTTTTGTTTGAATGTTTGTTTGAATATTTGCTTTCGTTTTCTTGTTAATGCTCTGTTTCCTCTTAATATGTAAAAGGTACGGATCATCACACAGATTTTTTTTTTTAGAGAGAGAATGCTATCGCAAATTCATTCCAATAAACCACGCACTGTTACTCCACTTTTTCTATGCTTTGATCTGTAAGTTGTATCTGCTTTTGGTGATAATCCAAAGTTAATATTGGCTTAACTGTAAAATGCTGAACTTCCTCATTAATCTCCTTTCGTTATTTCTCCACATTACTTTTGTTTTTGCAGATACCATCACCATGAAAACTACTGTGATTGTAACGCTTACGATATGCTGTCTTTTATACCAAACAACTAGAGCGGCATCGTTAATCAACAGGTAAGTCTGGCAAAGAAATAAGGCGCTAATTTCAGTTTCAAAAACAAAATGGCGCACACTACTATGTAATCCACCCACTTGCAATGCGTTCTATATTGATTTAGAACAAATATCATATAAACTGTGAATTTAATGTTTGATAGTGGTAGAGGCTTGTTGGTTTTACCAATGTGCAGCCGTTAACTTGATTGTATGTACTTTATAAGGGTTCACAATATTTCCTTGTCTTCTCCCTCTTTAAGTCTGCCACTGGGTTGTTTTGAGTCGCGTTTCAGCCTTAACAAATTTTGCTTTACCCTAAAAAATGCCCCAGTCTGGCACCTCATTCTCAGATATTCTCATTATGTTTCCACTCTGAGCATGGGGACGAATTCACTGATAGGTTTTCAAAGTATGAATTTCCTATTATCGACTTAACACGCACATGAAAGCGGTCCAAATTCCTTGTGTGTGCACAACATTTGCAAGCGTTCGCCATCTTGTGGCGGGTTCGTTTTCAATTAACCAGCTGTTCTCACGCATACGTCAATCGTCTTAGTTGAAAGTGTGATTGCTTATTGTGTTAAGGCTTCTAGCTAGATTCGTCGTGGGGCAAAGTGTTTGCCCGTTTTTTACCGAAGGTGTTTATCTTGCAATTTGAGAAAAGATGATGTTGTCCAGTTTTGAATTGAGGAAACGAGATTCAGTCTTTGCACTTCTCCGATTTTTGTTTCAAAGAATGACCTTCTTTTTTTTCTTTTCTGTACACTTTTGGGTTCGTTGTACGCTATTGCCCATCAAGTTGGAAGGTTTTTCATGAAATGATTGTGACAAAGTGCTTTTTCTTGATTGGCAAAGTGTTTTTCTTCTCATAGCTTTATCGACCAATCTAAAAGTCATGAATTGGTCAATCAAGTTCGAATGTACGTTTCATGGTTGATGAAAATTATATCAATACTTTTAAAGGTAAAGACCGGTACTGGTAAAATTGCAGTTCAAGGCTTTTGGTGCAAAATATCCATTCAATATTGTTTAAATATTGCTTTTAAAGGATTAGATGGCAACGCTTCAACCTAGATTCGCAAAAAAGCAGAAATATATGCCAGATTGTTCAATGATTAAGTGCATTCGCGATATCTATCCAGGCCGGATCGATATCGATAATTTACCAAATATATCGATTAATAGGCGGTTTTCTGGCAAAATGTGTATCATCACGTATTAGTCAAAACATATTCTTTCATATGATTGGTAATAAGAGCTTCCATTTCTTTTTTTGAGAGGGGGCGTCTCCAAAACTGGTCTATACCTTTAATCTTGTTAAATGATTGTTATTATTTGTTATTGTGATCAACTTTTAGTCAACCATTCATTTATATTTCTTTTCTATACTTATCACTTAACTGTGCAACGTATCCCATCAAATTGAGTGTTGTTATCTTCATCATTTATAGTTTTGAAACTATTACGATAATTATCATCCTCGGAGTAGAAAGAGAAGGGGTCAGCATCAGCAGAATCAGTATCATCATTTTAATTTTTCTCTGTTACTGTTATCCTTGTTTATCATCATCATCATCATCACCATCAACCATCAACCATCATTTTTTCATAATTTTAATGATAATATTGATAATAAATTGATTTTTTTTCCTTCATCAAAATCATTATTTTTTATAAACTTTTTTTTTTTTAAATATCATCCTTTTCTATTTCGGCCATTTTTTTTCTTTTTTACAGAGACGGACTCTCAAGACAAGACATCCTAGATCTTCTTCAGCTCTATGAAGAACCTATAAGACAAGAGGGGTAAGAGGAATTCGTTTACTTTTCTTTATGTTCTCCTTTCAAATCCTATTAAAGGGACTTGGTAACATTGTTCAGAGGAGAGAAATGGTTTTAAGGTAGTGACTTCAATGCTATATGTACAATTAAAGATAATCTGAAAGTTTGTGTGAAAACGGACAAATTGGGAAAAACTGATCTGATCGATTCCTTAATTCTCCTAACTATTATTATTACAATTTAATTACATTTGAGGTTAATTTAAATCGTCACAAATCAACGAACTGGCCTATTTTAAAGGAAAAACAGTCGGGAAAATTCAAAAATGGTTGGGAGAATTTAATGTCAATCACTGTTAGAGGGTGATGCACAGTGACACCTTCAAAGAAAACCATAAATATCTTTGTGGTTTGAGAATTTTAGATGGTAAGTACAGTAGAAGGTATATGATAAGTAACATTTCATACAAAACGTTACCGAGTCACTTTAACATCCATTGATGTAATTTTACTTGATACGTGAAGTAATTTTTGATGGATTAATATACAACATGCCATGTTTCCACTAAGTTTTTAGAAATATCATGAATTAATATTGCCGCATTATCATTAAACACGACAAATACATTCTCAATTAGTGGCGGATTCACCATTCTCGGGCAATGAGGGCAGAAGTCTAAGAGATGTGAGAAAATCAAAAGGAAACTCAAGTTATATGAACAATTCATCGCTGAGTGGAAAAAATATCGTTTGCCTTTCTTATCAACAACATGGTACATGAAAATAATAAGGGACATAGCTATGTTTGCTTGTTATCCCCCAGTGCCATTGATTAGAAGAGTTTGGCCAACCCGGTTCGAGTCGGACACAATATGGCGACTACTGCTTTGTTGGGCAAGCACAACACAAAAGAATATACGCCATGTTGTGACCCAGTGAAACCAAGTTGGCCAAACTCTGTGTATAGATGGTTCTGATCCCCTTCCCCCCTCTCCCGTCAATTGCAACAGATGCCTAGTGAGCATAGTGAGTTAATATGATGTTCTCGTTTTCTTCTTCTTCTCCTTCTTCTCCCTCTTGTGTTAGTGGCGACAAGAGGTCAAAAGGTTGCGGGAGTTTTAGTGGATGTATGCAAATGGAAGTGGCAAAGAACCGAGTGGCTGCTCTTTTAAGAAACAGTAACGCCCATCTTTTTGGTCTGAACGGACCCGGCAAGAGGCGACGATCGGTTGATGATCTTCCCCAGGTCAACAGCGCAGATACGGAGTAGACTCAACAGCGCCATCTAGAGTTCATCACACCTTGTTTTTTTGTCCTCGTAAGTTGAGTGGCATTTTGTTTTGACTCTCTCTCTCTCTCTCTCTCCCTCTCTCTCTCTCTCTCTCTCTCACACACACACACTCTCCCTTCTTCTCTTTCTAACACACACCCACTCTCTCTCTCTCTCTCTCTCTCTCTATCTCTCTTGCTATATATTTATCCATCTCTCTATTCCTATCTTTCACCATCTCTCTAATAAAATACATTTATCTAATTTAATCTCCCTCAATTTTTGTCTTCTTCTTTCTCATCCTTCTTCTTCTTGTCTTCTTTTTCTTCTTCTTCTTCTTCTTCTTCTTCTTCTTCTTCTTCTTCTTCTAGATTTCTTCTTTTATTCTTCGTTTCCCATTTTTTCTTTTTTTTCTCCTTCTTCTTTGCCTCCTTCTTATTCAATTTTCTTCTCATTCGTACTTATAAAAATATAAAGAGCTACAAACATTTTTCACAACAGACGTAACCTAGATTTGTGGCCGATTTTTATTTTATTTTTTTATTTATTTATTTTTTTTTTGGGGGGGGGGGGGGGGGGGCTTGCCTTACTAAAATACGGTCAAGAATCTTACTTATTGTGAACCAATTAAGGAAGGCAGCAAAATTAAACATTTTAGTTTGAGCAAGTTAAAACTATAAAAAGAGATAAAATGAAATTTAACAAAAAAGATAAATTTGTTACGCTAGTGAAGCTTATTAAAAAAAAATTCTCACAATATCAGATATAATATTTTTGTTTGTGATTTAAACGTAAAGATAATTTTTTTATTCTTTTATATTCCATTGCAGCTTCCAGCCTTCTTCTTTATCTATTTCCCTGACCGCCTATGCCCCCCCCCCCCCTCTCCCCCCACCTCTCTCTCTCTCTCTCTCTCTCTCTCTTCAAGGCTCTGTCGAGATCCCAAAGCTAGGGGAATCCCCACTGTGATTATCTCGCCAAGCATATCTTTGTCCAGCTGACAATATCGGACTCGGGCCCTAAACCACTCCGTACAAATGATGATCGCCTTCTTCGGGACTCAATATAGATAGGAACATTAAGAGATTAACATGTGTTGCGTTATCAATAATAACGGAGGTCTTTAGAAGTAAAACATATGAGGTTAATATAAGCATTTGCAATGAAAATGTATTTAAAACAATTTCAAAGTTCATTTTGAACTTTCTTTATCGATTTGAAGTGAGAATCATTGTTGGATTTGTTAAAAGAGGAAGACCTTTGATAAGTGTGAAAATAATGAAAACTATAATGGGTTGAAACTAAAAGCCGCTAAGATGGATATGCAAGTATACGCCGGCCCTTAAACACAAAATCTCGTTAGTTTTCACCAAATTCGACCCTTTTTTACATTTAATTATCAGTTGTTATATCATCAAAATTTCTTCATATTCACGTGAATTCTATGAAATACAATTATTGCTTGTATACTGATATACATTGATGCATTAGATGAAATTAATTCTGAAGTATATATATAACATTTCAAAAAGTTATTCAAAAAGGGAGCTCTTATTAAACTCGCGCACTTATGACAACTTTATTTTCACATTCCCTTAAAACTGTTTGATAAATAGTTCGCTCTCATGAATTAAAAGAAATTAAATCAGCTGTGTCGCAGAAAATAAATCGAAGGGATTTTTTTCCTTCGTAATATCCCAATTTCTCAACTGCCGCTGCCAAAACCAACCCAATGTTTTTCAAGCTCTAATTTATTCTTTAAAAGAGTTCCATTCTGAAGTGCAATAACATTGTAATCAAATTTGCCTCAATGGAAAACAATTCACCCCAAAATGCCCATTATTACCATGATACAGGTTTTGATGTATGAACTTCAGACATTTTATAGATTATTAATTCTTTTTTCCATTGAATGGTATTACAATGTAAAATCTTATACAAATATTTCGATTTTTTTGTTGTTGATGAATTTACAACTAAACCTTGCTCGCAATCTAAAGTTGTTTGACATTTATTCTCAACGTCAGTTGTTGTCAGTTGGGGATAACCGAATTTTGAGGACATTGGAATTAATTATCCCTATTTATCGACAGAGTTACGTAGCGAATCATGATGTATTTACTACTTTGAGTTTATTGCCCTTCGCATATGTATTAATATAAGTAGAATGAAAGATTTATCAAAACAATCCCCTCATCCGTCAAAGGAGGAGAAAATAATATTGTTCTGTTATTGAATCTTGTCAAAGGTTATCGAATATTTTCTTTCGCCGTGTCTTTGTTGCCAGCATGCAGCAGGCAGTGAAGTTCAAAGGTCATGCATAATTCATGAACTGTTACGTACAGTGTCCTCAAAATCGGTGATTTCTGACCGTTCATTTCATTAAAAAAAATATTGAACACATTTTAAGGGTTTATAATCATTTGTACTTTTGACCTTTTAAATGACAACCTACTGTTGGAGGCTCCGTGCAATTAAGACTAATGAAGAATTTTCTGTAAATATTGGATATATAGGCCTATATATAATATGCATCTACTTATCAGTCTTTGCTTTGCATTATGTTTGTAAATAAGATATTCTTTTCCTAGATGACCAATTATTAGCATCTTTCCAAATCATTTCATAGAAAAAAGCTTTGATTTTTCATCTTCTCGCGCAGTTTGCTATTATCATAAATGTTTCATGTAGCACGACTGATGGAGTTACCTTTTATTATGAATTATATAGAACATTTTCAATTTTTAAGAAGTGTATTAAATGAACCCGATTCCTCTCAGAAATTCGAAACATCTGATCTCTCATTTGTATTTAATGGATTTAGGGTTAATTCTTTTGACATTTTCAATATACATTAACAGTTTATACTAAGCGTTATGTTTTGTATTGAACTATTAGTGTCCAATGAGTATCATTCCACAGTGAACAAATAAACAAAGTAATTAATCAATATTATACATTGACTCCTAATGCACTCGTTGATGTTTACTTTATTATATGCCGACGTACTCTGTAGAATTAGATGAGCTTTGTTCTTTTATTATCCTTTGCAAGAATTTCCACCGTTGATGAAAATTAATGGAATTAAAATGCTTTATTTCACTATCATCAAAGTTTCCCAACTCTGTTGTGTGTTTGTGATATTAATTTATAATATATTTCGAAAACAGAATTTAAAGCATACGCCTTTGTTCTTGTTCCAATTGTACTTCAATAGTCAGAATGCAAGAATATTCTCCCCACTCCCTCTTTCTCACTTCCTCTCTCTCTTTCTCTGTCTCTCTAATTATCTATGCCTAGTTATCGTCATTTCCAAATGAAATAAAATAAAACAGCCGCAGTTTTGTAGCGTCATATCTGAACGATGCTTTACAAGATATAGCCCTAATTTATATGTATTGTATATACAATTGAATTTGTAATTGAATTTGAATTTATTAATTTCACATGCTGGAATATATTATACAGAAAAATTAACAATATAAGAAAACTAAAGATATTACATCTGGAAACAATATAATGAAAATTGAAACACTTTAGTTACATTGTTGACAACTGAACAAATTTGGCAGTTTGAAAATGTTTGAAGGTAGACTCTTCCTATGTGACGTGAAAATGTAGGGCTAATTGAAAAGTGTGGCTTTAAAAGTTAGCCCCTCTTAAAACGTAGGTACATCTCAATTTAGGTTCGGTAATTATTTAAAATCATCAATAAAGTATGAAGCTATGTTTTTTGTTGTGGTGTGTGTGTGTGTGTGTGTGTGCGTGTGTGTGGTATGTTCGACAAGAGAAATGACGGTTGTGTACATTAGTTTGTACACAAAGCATGATCGCAAAGATTTTCGAAAAATCACACTGTGGCAGTTTCAGTAGCCTGCTCACCACCCATTGGAATGCACAGATATATTACAATGATGCATTATGTAATAATAAATTGGATATACATACTTGTATCATGCCTGAGTTGATTTTTCGAAAGGCTTTGCTATCGTGTTACAAAGACATGTATCGTATTGTATGTATTAAACTTCATTGATGTACATTAATATTCTATTTATAAACATTAATATTTATTTATTTATTTGTTGTGGTATAAAAAAAAACATTGTACATGGCAGCCTTTCGGCTGAATTTAGTGCAATTTACATAAGTAATAACACAAGGATTCTGCACAAAATACAATAGTATTACAAGGTCATTAACTCTTATCCTGCCACAGGGCTAATCCCCCCAGTGCCAGATTTATAACGAGATAATCGGATTAACGCGATGGTACTAACAATAGAGCGTGCAAAGCACTAGGCACAGTCCAATAGGCATGAACAATAACTGCTATTACGAATGTTTGCTAGCATGCAAGAAGCAGCGTAACAATAGCGTGCAAGCAGCCTCATGGCAGGCTATGAGTTAAAAATAGTTCATTCATAACAAACAATTCTAGGTACACCTTGGATCAAAGAATATTGATGGTGGGATAACGAAAGTGGGGAATGGATGAGGAAAAATAAATTGATAGTCCAATAGTTCTAGTAATCAATCAGTAAATCAATTAATCACTTTGAATGGAATATGAACAAATCAATCAATCAATCAGCAAATCAAACCTTCAAATAATCAGTCGATCAATGCAGTATATTGATATGTGATATTACAATATAGTCTGCTGTCACATCTTTCCAGTATAATACCCCATTTCCTTAACAGACATCATGATTGAAATCGTAAAACAAAGGAAACCCAGCTTATGTACATAATATATTTGTAAAAAATAATTTAAAAAAGGAAAAACGTCGGTTTTCGTATTTGCCTGAAGCCATTCAATCGCAATAGACGCGCTTTATAATGTTATCCATACTTCTGGAGCTAAAGTTGTTCTTGACGATTTAAAACCTTGCCAGACATAATTCCATCCAGAGAGCTGACATTATGCAAATAGCTGGTGAGAAGTTGGTAAACATGGGTTTGGGAGAAGAAAAAAAAGGAATACTATACATTAGTAAAAAGGTATATAAATTCAAAATTCAAAATTGCTCTTGATGATTAACTTTTAATAACTCTGTTCATATGATGTATATTTCATATGTATTGTAATTTGTAGATTTTTTTTGTATTTTTTGTTGGTTGCTTTATATATAACATTGTACATCATCGTAATTTGTTTGTTATAGCACTTAGAGACTTCGGTGGAAAGCCCTTTATATGCGTCGTTTGTATTATTTATTATCATTATTACCTACGCGTGACGTAATACTGGACAAGAAATCAAGATTGCCGGTTCCAAACAATTTTGTTCTAAATAATGGTGTGATGATCACACTACCCCCAAACATTTAATTTGCCCTGCTCCAGCTCGTTGCTTGAATAATGGCGTGTGCTCTTTTGTTTAGAATCGGTAACCTGGACGACGAGCGAAATCATTCAACCAACGGGTTAGCCTTTAAACAAGGTCACATGTCTGATAGACGCCGAGCGACTAAAAAGAGCCTAATCGCGAAAACCCGTGTAAACGACAGAGCGAGAAGCGCAACCAAGTAGCCTTTAGTAATCTAGATTGGATTTCTTATGTTAACCTTTGTTTCCGACTGGAATTCTCTACCGAAATGGTAGCGTCCAATCAGCGAAACGTATCCTCAAATGACGTCAGCATATAAAATCCATCACACACACACACAAGCACATTAAACTTTACGTAATACGAACATGGTCTACTATGAACTAAGAATGACGTACGGGCTAAGACCTCTGACCTCTACATGGAACGAAAACGAGTTGGACTGGTTCATTTCATACACAGGGAAAGTTCAATTATCTTACTTATGATTGTTAGCATAAGTCATCAAATGCTTCCTATTTTATTGTAATTTTGCATGTAAAATAGATTTGAATGTGACATTTTGTATCTATCATTTATATGTTCATCTCATAAGCAAGATTTATTTACGTCTTTTACCTTTTCATGTTTTGATAATGAACGGATCACGAACGAAGCCAACTGGGAGATGGCCGTTCTGATTGGTCAATAAATCCAAAGTAATGAATAATTCATGCAGAGCAGTAGAAATCTAGATTACAAAAGGCCTCGTGGCTAGCGCCACTCGGTCGCGCGTTCACCCCGGGTATCTAGACTCATCTCAGCCGCTGTTTGGGGTGGAAAATAGCTAGAGTCACGAGGCCTTGCCAAAAGGCTACCAACGGGTCGGAGCAGGTCAAATTTTGTGTTTGGCCCTGGTCTGGTCCCAGTACCATTATTTAGCACAAAACTGATTGGAATCAGCAACCTTGACTTCTTGGCCGGTGTGACGTCACGCCGCGCTAGTCTATTCAGTTGACAACCTCCATCCTCCCGTTTCCTCTACAAGAACACACAATCGATCGAAATTCTTTCAGCCTCCACAAATAAACCACAGAGTTCGCTATCCAGTTAAAAGCCGTTACCAATGTTACCAAAAATATGAAACATGGACCCGAATCGGACGAAGCCTCATCGGCAAAATACGTCTTCGTAACATAAAGCTTGAGAGACAGTGCACATGTCATGGTGCCAGCGATCAAAGAAGTGGAGTAGACAATAGCAAAGGTGCGCAGGACTCGCTTGTTGTCTTCCTTCCTTTCCTGCATCTGAACATCATCGCATGGCATCTTTGCTACCACGCCATAAATCAGACTCAGACAAACCCCGGTGAGAAGGAAAACGAGAAGCGTCAAGATAAAGACGGCTAGCTCTCCAATAAACCCGCCTGAATTGTCCAAAAAGTCGATGGGTAACAGAATGCCTGAGCAGACCACCCACGATGCAATGGCCGCGACTACGCATCTCGTCGTAGTGATGATGTTCTTCACCCCGAATGGGTCGACGCGAATGGTGATGAGCTGATACAGAGCTACGAAAAAGATGTTGATCACGGAAACGACCAGGGGCGTCGTTAAATAAGCGCGTTCTATTTTCTCTGGTAAGAGATCCTGTAAGGAGAGATTGATTTTAGAACAATGATATATAATAACACAAGGTAAACGAAAATTATGATGATAACAATGATTGTAAGTGTCGGCTTGCATGGTGATGTCGATATACAGTAGGCTTGCGGGTGCAACATGTGATAGAGAGAGAGGGGATTGAGGAGTCCTGACGACGGATAGCCTGGTTTTCCGGTTCCGATGTCTGCCTGTACTTGTTTAATTTGCAATCTAACTTGAAAGCGTTTGTTTTTCCTAGAGTTGGAAATGCATCAAGCTTCCCATCTACTGTTAAACTGTCACCACTATGTACAATTTTAAAGGTTCTTTGTTACAGATATAGATTCATAGTTCTTGATGTCGGTTAATTTAAAATTACTCTCAATTAATGTCAGAAGACTGAGAGATAGAGTTAAAAGAAAGAAGATTTTTCAGTGGTGCAAAATGTCGGCAAATATGATATTCTTGCAGGAAACCTTTAGCACAGAAGACATTGAATACAGTTGGAAGGGTGATTGGGAAGGTTCAATGTTTTTTAGCCACGGGAGTAACCACAGTAGGGGGGTTATTGTAATGTTTAAACCAGGTATTACTTTTGTGGTGGAAAAACCCTTAATTGACGAAGGGGGAAGATACGTCATCATTAAAGGCAAATGTCAAGGCGAAAAGCTAATATTAGGAAGCGTGTACTTTCCCACAAGGAATAAAGAAAACGCCCAATGTGATTTTCTGTCTGATCTAAATAAAATAATTTGTTCTGTATTTAGTCAAGAATATTCCTTGATGATTGGAGGAGACTTCAATGTTATTATGAATCATAATTTGGATTACATGGGTGCAAGTAATATTTCGAAAAGCAAATATAGGGACTCATTATTAGACTTTCTTGATAAGCTTGATTTAATTGATGTGTGGCGTAAGCGTCATCCTAATAAGAAAGAATTCACTTTCAGACAGAAGCAGCCATTAGTTCAGAGTAAATTGGATTATATCTTCATTTCTTCGAAAGTAGACAAGTTGATAAGAAAGTCTGAAATTTTGCCTTCTATTACACCTGACCATGCTGGAGTTAGAATAGAATTTAACAATTTAGTCGATAGTTTTGTTTATGGGAAATCCTATTGGAAGTTTAATAGTAGTCTATGTAATGAAAAAGATTTTGTAGATGGGGTAAAAAAGAAGATTTCTGAAATAGAGGAAACTTGGCGGAATCACAAATAACGAGCAAAATTAAATTTTGGGATTTTATGAAAATGAAATTAAGAGAATATATAATGAAATTCTCCCGTGAAAGAGCAAAACTCAGAAGAGTCCACATTGCAAAATTGGAAAAAGAAATTAAAGACCTGGAATATCGATTGACGATCAATATTGATTGTCATAAAAGTATTCAGGATGAAATTGACATGAAAAAAATGGAATTAGAGAAGCTTTTCGACTATTCACGTCAAGGGTTAAAAGTCCGTTCAAGGACAGAATGGTCTGAAGAAGGAGAACAAAATTCAAAGTTTTTTGAACAATTACTAAAGTCAAATAAAAGGAAAAGTGTGATTAAGGAGATATATAATGAAAATAAGGAAACTGTGAGGGATGGCAAAGGGATTTTGAAGATTATCAGGGAGTTTGACGAGAATTTATATGCATGTAAAAATGGTGAAATAACAGAGGATATTGAAAATATGTTCTTAAATGAATTACCCAAATTAAGTAAAGAAAATAAAGACGTATTGTGAAGGCAAGATAACACTGGCAGAATGCTATCAGGCAGTAAAGGAAATGAAATGGAACAAATCACCAGGCAATGACGGCTTCTCGACAGAGTTTTATTTCACGTTCTGGCCAATTTTAGGGAAAACAATAGTGGAGGCTTTTAATGAAAGTTTTGAAACAAAAATGTTATCAAACTCACAGAGACAGGGGGTAATTACACTAATTGAGAAAGAAGGCAAAGACCCTTTGTAC
>JAVYIG010007780.1:0-97331 GCA_035222895.1 Strongylocentrotus droebachiensis
GACCAATTATATCATGAGCCTCACAAATAATTATTTTCCGACAGACTATTAAAGCAATACATATGTTTTCAAATATTATGCTGACATGGCTATAATGATAACTTTGCAAAACATTTGACGTGGAAGGTTTTCGTTCCGGGTACGCGCACTCTATATCACCTTTCTGTACTAAGTACATATACTTTCCCCTCTGCCTTTCATTATCTAAGTCAGGGTATCTTGTCCGTTGATTGTACATGTGACTCGGATTATGGGTAATAACATTGTTTTGCACACGAAATCTGTATCAAGATTCACTTCTGGGGCAATTTTTTTCAGAGCACTGCGTGTTTCGACATATAGTGCCAATACCGGATTCGCCATTTAATGGACACCAACCTACCTGTTTCTGATCGTGCAAACTAATGAACGACATCGTTTTACCTCATGACACTTTCAGGAACAAACCTTTAGAGTGAGTTTTTATCTGTTACTCTGACTGAAATCAGAACAAGATTATTGTGAATCCTTGGTAGCTGGGATGCATTTAGTTAACACAATCAACACTGCTGATAAGGGGAAAGACTGAAGACCTCGCGCGTTTCGTTGTTTGTTTCGGACATAAGGCAAACGGTAAGCTTCCACTTGAAAATTCTCATGAGAATATCAAGCATAACGATAACATATTTTTATACAAATGAGTAGGATAACGGACAAAGCCAACATTTATAAGTGTAAATCTTAATACCGTTGTGTGTTGGATTTGAAGTAGTATTCCAATACTAAAGATGTTCAACCAATTAGATTAGATGATTCCAAATACTTGAACAATTTCCATGCCAATGTGCACTTGCCAAAATTCATTTAAGCTGGCTACCATGGCAAATTGTGTATCTAACAAGACAACCCAACGAGTTCTTCTATTGTAGTAGTATCTTATGCCAATAAGATTAAAATATCTTTAAACATGACTTTCTTTAAAAAAAAAAATCACGTTTGGGACAAAATGTGGCAACATTTGTTGCCCAGACCCCCTACCTTTGAGTCTAAGTATTGTTATACCACATTCGCTTCCGATTTAATCTTTTGATAGCAAATTATGATGAATGGAATAGAGATTACTGATATGGGCTGTTCATATCTCATCAAAGGTGTCAAGCCAAAGCGGACAATGGTATCATGTCTGTTACGCTACCTTTAAAGCTCTGACAAGTGCGTAGTATACTACTTTCAAAACATGTATACATGTTTTAGAGTGTGAATATAAGCTTCAGTTAACACTTGAACCAGATTCATCAAAAACACTGTGACACCATCAGTGGCGTACGCAGGAGTTTTTTTTTCCAAGGGGAGGGTTTGAAAATTTGAAGAAAAAAAGAGTATTTTTGTATTATTTTTTTAAAAACTTAAACAATTTTGAGGGGTTTTTACCCCCCCCCCCCCCCTGCGTACGCGCCTGGACACCATCATCGGAAGTATATTGGGTTCAAGCCAACAAGAGCTTGTACTCAACTTTGCCCATAGGACGGGTATGAATGTTGCTTAACATGAGTCATATCCGTAAATACTAAGACCACATTCTCACTCACTTCCTGGGCCCTGTTTCATAAAACTTGATATCAATAACATGTTACAAGCTACTGTTATAAGCTACTGAAATCAAGGCGTATGATTGGCTGAGAGCAAATTTATCATAGAAATTAAGCATTTGTTATAGATAACAAGTTTTATGAAACGGGCCCTGGACCGATGTACGCTAGATCGAATAAAATATCTTTTTCGTAAAAGGCAATGAACATGTTTAAAGGGAGTAAAAGTCTACATCATGGATCTTTTTAAAGTTTCATTATTAACAACCGTAATAAAGCAAAATGGCGTAAGGGGTAAATTGTGTTAAGAACATTTCGTGGGTGAATAAAATACAATCTTTGTTGTAAAATAGGTCTCCAATCTCAAAACTTAACTGTTTTAGAGATAGGAGGACGTATCTCACATACTTAACAAAAAAGCATTTGTTGCATTCACAGGAAAGTGAGTATCTCAAGATACGTTTCAATTTGTCAAACAATGTTTGGCAGCAATTAAGTAAATAAGGCGTATCTTTTTCTCTGTGTGTACATGGGCAAAAATGTCGTCGAACAATTGAACAAGATTTTTTAAAATATTTAAAACAAATAATAATATCTCAATATGTGGCCAATTTAAGGATTACGAAGCTTATTTTCCTGTCTTAAATTCCCGGCATTAAATGCAATATAGTCATGAAACTTAATGGATGCAGTGTGTACAACAATTTTCGCCTTTTTCTGCTCATGCACCTGGCGTACTTGTTATGGCTCCACATCAACAGTTATTGAGCCAACGTCACAAATGTAGAAACGGAAGCATTAATACTAGTATAGTGGACGGTGTGATTATAGGTCGCAATTAACTTTTATTCGCGGACAGCTCCCTGTGGATAGATGTCGGTAAGATATGAAATATCTGATACCACCAATGGAAAGAGGAACTTAAAACTACCCAGAGAAATCTTTCTTTGGAATTGGGTTTGAAAGTATGAACATATTGGGAAAAGATCAGCAGATTTTGTTATCTTTTGCGCCCGCTTCGGTATTAATTTTGAACTTACCGACAAAAGGGTACAGGAATCTTCATATCGAGAGGACATGTCAACAAAATTGTAAAATAAGAGGTGATACCAACTGCAATTATCTTATATTTGATGAATTGCTTTTTTAGTTGTTAAGAAATCAGCTGTAATCTCCTGTGCCCGAGTTTAGGTCTCTTTTTGTAATGACTCTTTGGCAGTTGCAGCGCATGTCTTTGTGACATCGAATTTGGAGATCTCGATATCTCTGAAATCGTTTGCTGATAAATATTCTAGTTGCACCAATCGTAGTCAAAATCGTTGACGTATATCTGGTTATAATTGAACTAAATAAAGTTGTGTACAATATGAGAGATAATTAAATATTTAATTTTTATATAGCGCTTAATATTATGTCTCTAAGCGCTTTACAAATCAACTATTACCCCGGTCATTGGGTTAAGTTCTTGCCCGCACACAATGTATGCACAATCTCCCTCCCTGGGGAGCATTCCAGCCAGGCGTTACATGACGCTCACAAACTGTTTGACCAACAATGACGGTCGCATCCTACCGGGTACCCATTTAACACCTGGGTGGAGAGTAGCAAGTGCAGGTTATCTTGCCAAAGGATATTACCGCCGTGTCGGGATTCGAACCCTCGACCTTCGCATCTCCAAGTCAAGCGCCTTCAACCACTCGACCACGACACTCATGGTTCGAATATCATATTTTCCTTTAAAACGTGATTAAATCCCTGCGAAATTTGGTCACCCCATCATAGGACTATGAGTTATGAATATAATGTCTACCATTTTCTTCTTGTACGCGTATGTCTAATAATCTCCCATGCAGTATGAAAACCACTCATTACGAGGACATTTAGACTGTAAACAATGCCTTGTTATAATTATGAGGGTGAAAACCAACCACGAAAGAGCGGGGGCTAGCATAAATAATTTGTCATATCAGTGCCCTTTTTCGTAGAACTTTCTATAGATAAGAAATGCTGCATTTCTGTGGCAAATTTGCTCTCTAACAATCGAATGCCTGTAGAAGCTCATAAGAGTTATTGTAACTTGTTTTTGATAACAAGTTTGAAACAGGTCCATGGTAACTTTTTTTATAATTTAACAAGTTTCCACTATATGTGAAGAGTGTTCTGACAAAGGTATTTTTCGTTTTTTCCCCTGTGCAGTGTGATCCTGACAGCAGACCGCAATGGCTACCAGGTCGAAAGAAGAAAAGCTTCAGTGTTTGAACTGTCCAATGTGTCTTGATGTCTTAAGGAACGCTACCATTCTTAGCTGTGGCCATTCCTTTTGCAGGGGTTGTGTAGAAGCATATGACAAGCAGCATGATGACCTGAATCACATTGTCTGCCCAGTCTGCAAGAAGTTTACCAAACTGGATCAAGAACGAGTTGCAGGATTGACACCAAATTTTCTAGCGAAAGGTCTAGAAGATATCCTGAAGGTGGACGGCAGTGCACACAATCAAGAAAATGATTTATCATCAAGGTTCTGTCCATTACATAGTCATGTCTATAAAGACATTTACTGCCAGCCCTGTAATGAGTTCATTTGTCTTACATGCTATATTGACAGCCATCAAGGTCACAAGATTAAGAAGCAGGAGGAGTTAGAAAAGGAGTTAAAGACCAAGAGAGATGCTCTTCTTGAGAAGAGTACGACGACAAAGGCCGACATTGAACAGTGTTTGAGCAAGGCTGCGCTAGAAAGAGATGTCATGAATTCCCATCTGAGTGGTTTGGAGAAGGAAGTCAGAATTGCCTTTGCCAACAAGGCTGCTACTCTCCAGCAAAATGAGAAAGATTTACTACAAAAGATAAAAAGCATCAGGGAAGATTTGGACAAGCAGTTGGAGAGCTGTCTTTGTCGATGCACAGATGTCATTGGTAGGATCAGTAATTCTGTCAAACTTTTAACCCGTCGAGAGAGTAGGTCTTTAGATCATGATATGATTGAAGCAGACCAGCTGACATGTGCTGATCTAGAGGATTCACTAAAGGAGGCCACTGACGAAGAGTGTACACCACGTTTCGAAGAGATAAGAAGGAATGTACAGTTTCGTCCGGCTGGGGATGCGATTCTTGCCCTAGGATGTATAGATGTCAGCGACAAGGACAAAGAGAGTAACAGTAGTCAAAATACGACTGATGATGCTGAGGTTTCTGAAGGAGCAGGAGCGCCACCAGCTTTCATGAATATGCAAACCTGGTATGCTACGTATTTTGTGAAGTCTCCTGATACCATCATTCCAGAAGCAGTATTGGATAATTCAATAAGTATTGTAAGCGCTAAGGGTTTCAACAAAGGTCGCCTTTTCGGACTCGCCGCTTTGTCAAAGGATGCAGTGGTGATAGGATACGCCATGGACCGGAAAGGTTGTGACAGCTTTACTCTGTCGGGTGACAAAAGTCTATACCTTTGGAGTGATGTGGGTGACGTCTATGATGTTGCTTTCCTTTCAGGTGGCAGGACAATCGTATCAAAGCAAGGAGATGAATTCTTTGTTTACAGCACCGTCAGCGGAAGCAGTGAAGGTATGAGGTACGCTTGCAAGCAATCTGGAGGATTCGTCCGGGTATGTACCGATCAGCATGACAACATCTACGCCGTAAATATAAAGCCAGAGATCTGCATCTTCCACGGTAGCGATCCTAACCCACAGAAAGTGGTCCCCACTGGGAATATCCGACCGAAGCAGATCTGCGTTACCACGACCGGCATAATGATCACCAGTACCGGTGACATCACGCCTAGCACGGTCACTGTCTTTGACCGGGAAGGTCGCGTAGGCAGTTCCATCAGAGCAAACCATGAAAATGAGTTTGTGTATGCTACGGTAGACAGCCTCGATAGAGTTCTGGTAGCTACGTTGGTGCATAATTCAGATGTGATGAGATTAACAAGGTACAGGCTGCAAGGAATCGAACTCGTTGAGGAGGTGCGGTTCCAACATATCAGACTGCTTCGGCAAATTCAATGCAGTTATTTCATGAGTTCTCTGTTCTACATTGTCAGTCTTACACCCAACATGGTTGCTATAGCCACCCGGCACGATCTCATTTTCATACAGCTAGGGATGTAAGTAGTAGACAGTTAGGTCATTCCATCCTGGGCCCCGTTTCATAAAACTTGTTATTAATAACAAGTTACAATACAAATTATATACTACTGATGTCCTTGCGTCATTGGCCATGAGCAAATTTGTCTTATTAATTTGTTAACATTTGTAATTAAACAGCAGTTTTATGAAACCGAGCCTTGATTAAGTTGCCTCAAATGAAATAGCATAATGTAGTTCTACTTGTACAACAGTAATCGGCTTGATCTATGAAGTTTCGTTCAGATATGACGTGGTGAACTGAAGCAGTTTTTATTTGTATCTCAGAATTTGTAAATTGAATGGCAACTGCGCACAGCAAAGGCCTCTCACGTTGTCTCTGAGCTCTGTGTTATCCATAAGATGCATAAATGGGCAGCATATTGTGCTTGTTTAACCATAACAAATAATGTCCAGCGATGTTAATGGCTATCCAACAAAATCGACAGTCTTTCAAAACAGTGTTTGGAATATGTAAATGAGCCTACTGTGTCATGAATACACGCTAAAGGCCTACTAGTTAGTGATATTTGTGAATGAAAAGTTGTTTGACATAATTATCTGAATGGAACTTTGATTTATATCAAGACCAATTACAATAGTCTGTGTACATTTGTGTACCCAACCCAAATCCTAATACTATTACCTCTCTCTGTGAAGGAAAGTATGATTATTAACAATTTTTTTTTGTTTTTGCATTCTGGAAATCCTTTATATTTCCCTAATAAGCTTCCTGCCGAACTGCACACAACTTGATCCAAACGTCTCCCAGATGCAGGCACACATTTAAGACAATAAACAATAAAGGTATTCAGATTAGACGACCTCACCCCCTCTTCTGAATGGAAATGGAAATAGAATTCTATGGATTTTTCGCGGAATGATCAAGCTTCTGCTTGCAAATGTACTTTTAGAATTTTTGCAAAATTGTAGATCATTTGGTAAAGGGTAAGAGTTGTAATCTGTAATAGAATGTATAGTAACTGAACAGGTACATGTACATGTAGTGTCACTTGGTTTGAGAGAAGCTATACTGATTAAGCAAGAAGTGCTCATGAATATCTTGTTTCTTTTTAGGAGAAACATAATTTCCCTTTCAAATTATGTTTTTTTAGTTCAGGTAAAGCAATGGTACCTCTTCAAATTCCAGAGCAATACTCTACCTTCTCAAGTGGAAATAAAAGTGCTTGAATTACTACATGTTTTAGGCGAAAGGTTTTATGAAAGGTAGTGTTTCTCTCATTTCTTGGTTTAATTGATGCAGTTTGCTGCAAATTACATTTGTATCAAGACATTAATGAAAAGTATCATGGTTGCACAATTAAAACAATTAGTTTCTCTGTCATATTTGTTTCAAACAATTCGTTTTTGTTTCATTTGCATTGAAGCAGTCTGCTTGTTTTGGCCAGCTTCATGTAGAGATAAGTTGACCAAAAGTGGAAAATTCGGCTAGCCTTAGTGAGTGGATGAGTGACGGAATGAATGAATGAATGAAGGAATGAACTAGTTGATTAATTGAATGAATGCAAATTTGAATGAAATGATTCCAAAGATGGGTGATAGAGTAGATAGATGAACGAATAAGTGAATGAATGGATGAATGAATAAATGATGATAAACGGATTAATGAATGAATGACCGAATGAATGCATGAGTGAACAAGTGACTGATTGAATGAGTGAAAAATAAATGAATCAATCATTCAGGAAACTATTCAAACGAAGATTACATAAACATCTATCAATTAAGTGATTGATATAAAGATTTCAATCGTGATCTAAATCACATATTTGGGGAAAGCACCCAAGTAAACACGACAATTTTCTCTACCTCATCTCCAAAGATGCGCCCCATTACGCAGGGTAAAGTTCGTTTGACATACATGTAAATGAGAGAGAGAGATACACCTCCTATCCGCGAATTAAGAGCAAAATTGACAAAAATAATAAGAATGATAATTAAAGAAACCGTTATAGAAGTAGGCTCTGAATAAAAGATGGAATGTGTCACATCGTGTTCAGATATGTTCTTAAAACATTAGAAAGTGATGAGCGTCCAAGTGGCGTGTGAATAGGTGTGTTTGTGCGTGGTTGCGTGTGCGTGTTTGTTGGTGTACGTTTGTAAATTGTAACTGGAAGGTAAAAACGACCCTAGAAGGAATGTATTCTTACATAGCGCCATCTACTGTCGTGCAGAATTTATTTCATAATTATAAACAGAACATTTACGATGGTTTTTTATAGGGTAAGAATACGTTTATTTTCATTTATTTACTCCATTATCCATTCATTCATTAACTCACATATTGCTTTGTATGCTTCTTGCTTTCCTTAGAAGGCTTTTGACAGAAATCTAAATCAATTTAATCTTCAGTATGAAAACTTTTGCAGCTGTAACCAAAATACATTACACATTAATCAACATGCGAATCTGAAAAACAAAATTTCTTGCAAATTTCATAGCGCTTTAGAATCTGGTCTTTTCCAGATTAGTGTAAACATATCGCATTCCTAAGTCACCTTTCTATCTAAATCCAAAACAACGTATTGTTACGTCATTGATGCCGATTGCATGAGAACGAAATGAAAATTCTGCATGATGCCGTCGACAAAATGGGAAACGCTCGATTTTTCCGAAGGTTCATTTTTCCGAAGTTTCATCATTTCTATAAAACACAAATTTTCCCATGACAGGGGCTTCATAAATGTAATTCCGATAATGATATAGGGTATAGCCCCAACAATACATGTGTTTTCCCGAATGTTCGCTTATCTAAACTTTAATTCGTACATGGAGCTAAGGAAGTGAAAAAGGTTCGCAATTCCGAAATTGTAATAGGGTTACAAATTCTGGAAATAGAGATTAATTTAATATTCCGATTAGTGATACAAGGCTCATACGTTAACGTTATTGCCGGAATTATGAATCTATCTCATTTTCGGAGTTATGGACCCTATTTTCTATTCCGAATTATGAACCCCATTTAAGTTTTCGGAAATACGAACCTTAATTCGGAATAACAATTCTTCGACACTATGAAGCTTGGTAACCATTCGATACTTTGTTGGTGTTCCTGCAAACCACCTGATCAACATAATCGCCGAGGTAGAACTATGAATCTTTGCGCGCAACCTCCATAGCCTACATTCAAGGCCAGTGCCGTCTCCCAGTCATTAGGGACTTCTAGACTTGCACGCCGACATAGTGGACTAGCTGCTATACGTGTGACATCCTTTTAATGCAATGTGACATCTTTAAGCCACGTCTGCCTTAAAAGGATATAAAAGGACATCACATTGTCTTTTTTTCCAATTTTCGAGTACCAAAACAAAAAAAATTAGTGCTCACTACCCCCCCCCCCCCACCCTTGAACGAAATATTGGTCGGCACACGATTTTCAAATTGATTTCAAATTAGCCCCCCCCCCCCCTAATAAATCCTGGATCCGCGCCTGCACGTAGCAGTCCACTTTGTTGACGTGCAAATCTAAAAGTCCCTATTAGTAGCGAGTTTAATTCGCAACCGCCGACGTGGCTATAGCTATTTTACAACGTTAATCTTCGCGGGGGTCGCACTCAGAGCGAAAAGTTCCGCGCAGCGTCTAAACCTACGACGTATGTGGCATGGCAGGCCGCGGTATCCAGCTGTATAATTACGGGGTGGCGAGCTCATTTAAATACCCCGTAGTCAGCACTTGCGTCGCCGTGCGAAAACTCGCTCGTGACACAGGCTCCACGGAATAACCTTGGAGACTTGTCTCTGTATACAACATTACATTATGCCACTACTGCTTACCACAGCGTTGTCAACAGGTGGATGGAAGCATCGATCTAAAACACAGCCAGATCGAGCTCTAGCTAGCGCATATCGGCACGCGCACCTAGCCTATAGCTGGGCTATAGCTATATAGCGCCTGGGCGGGCTGCTCGCTGGCCATTCATTAGCTGGCATGGCAGGCCGTGGTATCGAGTGACTCGTATTCATGTCGATGGGGGAGGTACAAACCATCATCATGACCGTGTTTGTCTGTGTTTTTATTGAGGTACATCGCTACTATCTATGTGGTAAGTCCTTTTCACTATTTCTGACAACCTAAATACAAAATAAGAACATAAAAGCAGCAGAAATTGAGATTTAATGGATGAATGCAAATCTCATCTTTTTGGCTGATTGAATTATTTGAATTTCGTACTTATTTCAAGAACATAATTGTTGTTTGTTTACGTTGTATTATACCTTACATTTATATGCTCTTTGTTATTCAGTTATATTTTATTTGGGAAAAAATGCAGAAATAAAATAAAATCAATCTAAAATCAAATCTATAAGCTAGGCCCTGTGGCAATAAGATTGGCATCAGTTGCAAATTGACAATCAAGCGACCAGTCTAGATCAGTGTTGCATGCACACATTGTTCAATCGGCTGACCATTAACCAATCAGAATTCTATGCAGTTGAACGCATATCTTTGTGTTACAAGCTAGGCCCACATATTTTTCTTGTTACTCATCAGTCACCTTGGAAGTTTGGAGCAATGTACATGTATGTAAGTGTTGCATTATGCGTACATGCATTTGCATTAAAACCTTTTGGTACATTGGTAATCAATTAACTTGCTTCTTTGGAATAACAACTCTGGATTCATAATATTCTGGAAAGCTCAAAAAGAGTTCACTTAAAAACACATTTACATAAAGATTTTTGCATTTACATCAATAAACCACTTCTGCAACTCGACACGAGCTCCTTTAAGCAAATAGTGAATGTTACTGTATTCCTTGCCTTTTGTAGTACACTTCTGTAGGAAATCAACTTTCTTTTGTGTATAAAATCCTATAGCTAACCAAGAATTATAAGTACGCATACACAAAATGTATTAGATTTACTATGCGGCCAACGCCTGCTCTAAAAAAAAAAAGTTTTATAAAGTATCCATGGCCATTAGGCTTTTTTAAAGGCTGGGACATGGTTATAATTTACATGGAGTTTTGGTAAATTTACCAGCTTATCTAGTAGAATAAATGCAATATCCTTGTACAAGAGACGTCTCTGATTGAGATTTTTCTTGCAATAGGCAACTAACATAATGTTTCAAAGGATCAAGATTTCCTGCTATCATGCACTGTTAGAAAAAAATTAAACAAGTTGTTTAAAATTTTAAACAACCCCGAGTTAACCGGTGAATCGCTCAACGTTGTTTAAAAATTAAACAAATTAAGGTTGTTTACATTTTGAACACTTAGTTGTTTAAAAATTAGGAAACCTTTTAAACAACAGTTGTTTAGTAATAAAATTGCACAACTCGGTTGTTTAAAGCAAGTTGTGTAAATGTTAAACAATAATTTTTAAATTATGAAGCAACTGTTGTTTATTCAATATTACTGCACAACTTGGTTGTTTAAAAGGAGTTGCTTAAATTTTAAACAGAACTGTTTAATGGTTATTATCTGGTTGTTTGAATTTGTGAAATGACCTACTGGAACCACTCCTGCAATAATCACAACGATTTATACACTGTAACATGCAGAGCTTGTTGCCAATTTACTTCAACATTTGTTCATCATATTCATGGCAGTGACAGACAACATTATTATTTGTCTCTATAACTTCTCTATAACTTCACCTAAACTCGAAGCCGAGAAGAACCAAGTCGTCGCCTTGCCCTTGTTCCGCCATTTTCGTCTGCACTGCACTGCACACTAGCACTGCATGCTTAATTGCATGCATGTATTATGTACGTACTTTGTGCATATCGCATGTGTGTGCGCAAATTGCAATCGCGTATCGAGAAAATATCAACGACGCCCCCGGGACTTTTTAAACAACTCTGTTTAATTAAATATTTTTGTCTTTTAATACATAGTTGTTTAAGTCAATCGAGCACTGATTTTTTGATTTTGAACAACGTTGTTTACTTTTTTAAACAACATTCTTTTAAACAGTGATATTTTAAACACCGTTCTAACAGTGTGGTATCCAATCCAGCCTTGAAAAGGAATATGATCAAGGGAGTACAAATCCAATTGAAGGAAATATTTTTAAATATGTCAGACATGTTTAGTATGGATCATCTTACTATTGTAAGAGTGTGCCCCCCCCCCTTTACCCCGTTTTAAATTGGGTGTTTTTTTGCCGATTATTCAGGCAGTTATCTTTTCAACTATTTCGTCCCCCGAACAAAAATCTGGGGTGTGTCTCTTTTTTTATTTCATTATATTTGTTTTTGCTATGGTGAGTCAACATCGCCCCCACCCAAAAAACAAGAAACAAAAACATTGTGGATAACAAAAATAGACTCGACTATGCCTGTGTGATGGAAAAAGCACCTAAAAGTCAATATTAAAACCCCAATGCAACCTCGCTCAAAATAACCCGAAAGGAGATTTATACAGCAAATTATAATTTTATTCAGTGTGTGTGTGTGTGTGGAAGGGTAGGGATGAACTGAAAAACACTTCACGCCCCCCCCCCCCAAGCTGTAACAAAATAATTTCCGCCATGAAGTAATTTTTTTTTTTTTTAAATACCAGTAATTAAAAAAAATGAAAGTACGATCTAGCAATAACCCCCCCCCCCATAATTGATAAATACGTCTACATGTAAACATACAAGTTATTCAAATCAATCACTACTCATTATACACTATGGCCCGAATTCACAAAGGAGGTTTGTCGACAAACCGAGGTTAGTCGACAAACCTCATTTGTGAATTCGGGCCATTGCGTCCAGAATAATCGAAACCGGAGATATCGATGTTTTATCATAACTTAATCACAATTATAATTAATACATGACATATATTTGTAAAGCTTAAAGCCTCCTCTTTCATTTCATGAAACTCATAGGATGCATATTTCACGCATGAGTGATAAAAAGAACAATTTGAAGTGAGTATCTGAATTTCAAAGAGAAAATCACATTTCTAGAAAGTTCATTCTGCCCTTCCATATTTGATTTGATTTGATTTGATTTTCTTCTGCATTCATGTAAACATACAGTTTTTCGATAACAATAATAATATAAAGTACAATAAGTATTTTTCTGACAATGAATCATAAATAAGCAAATACATATATATAAATTGTTATTTTCAAAAACGAAATGATAAACTGTCATAAATACTAAATTTCCTCAAACATGATAAAACATGATAAAATTATTTGCGCAAGAAGGACTGTCATTGGAAGCAAATTGCTTGATAATACGACAGCCCCAGACAAAACTCATGAAATATATTAACACATTTATTAAGCAGAAACGGATAGGTAATTGAAAATACAAATTTCGATGATGGTGATGCAGATGAGGATGATGATAATGATTAAGATGATGATGATGATGATGATGATGATAATGATGATGATGATGACGATGGTTATAATGATTCGAATGAATGAAAGAAGAGATGACATGATAAAGAATGAAGAGTTGACACAGAAATTCTACCTTGAGTATTCTGCTAACAACATCGTTTTAACTTTGGTCTTAAAGTCATATGACACCTCAATCTGGAAAAATGAGCCATTTTGAGTGTGGCTATTACAAGAAGTGAATATTGATGTAGACAATTCGTCGTTGTTTTCACGAAGTGACGGTAGTGAACAAAAAATGGCATTCACTTTGCGTGACGATTTTCCTCACTACCGTCACTTCGTTAAAATAGGGACGAATTGCTCATAATACCCTTTGCAGCTCATGTTTTGTATGTTATTACCGAAGGAAATAAATAAAAAGAAGTTAGTCACTTATTAGTGTCCAGAGGCGGCAAAGCGACTTCCAAAATGTGTGTGTGGGGGAGGGGGGGGGGGACACCAACAAAAAAGGGCACCTTCTGGAAAAAGAAGGCACCCACAAAGGGAAATCTCAAAGCGAAATATACAATTTTGTAGACATTGCATGGATTGTGATTATATTATCAAGGATGATTTCAATATTTGTTTCTCTTTATACATAAGCTAATATTGCTTACGCATCATACTTTGCAGTTGGGTGTGATGATCTGAAACTTCATTTGCAAGCGAGCAAAGCGACCGAGCAAAATTGTTAAAGATTTGTGAGGTCATACTGCGACAAATTACACCTTATAAAGAGGACAAACCTAATCCTGATGGGGTTATAAGCACATTCTCATAACGGAAGACTGAAAAGGCCTGATCAGTAACATAATGATAACATCTATAAATGCGAGCGAGCTTAGCGAGCGAGCCTTGGGGAAAATTGCTCTTAGTCGCTTGAAATAAGGGGCACGTTTAATGATGAGAGGAAAAGGCCGGAACACTTATCGAAAGGGATAAGACACTTATTAGAACAGAAAAGGAGTACGTGTCAAAGTATAAAGGGTAATTATCAGAGGTGAAAATGGGGGACTTATAAGAATAGGAAATGGGTATTTGTCGAAGGAAAAGAGGCACCCATCAGATATTGAATAGGGTCATTTACAAGAGATGAAAGGGGCACTAATGGTGAAGGGGCACTTGTCAGAGCAAAAGGGGGCACCTCTCAGATTTGAATAGGGCAATTATCAGAGGTGAAGGGGGCGCTCATCAAAAGTGAAAAGGGGCACTTACTAGAGATTAAAAAGGACACTTATGAGAATGGAAAATGGACACTTATTGCAAAGGGAAAATGGGAGCTTGTCCAAGGAAACGGGGTACGTGTCAACATAAAAGGGGCACTTATCAGAGGTGGAAAGGGTAATGGGCATTTAAACAATTTAATAGGGGCACTTGTCGAATTAAAAGGGGCATTTTTCCTATGTTAAAAGGGGCACTACTTACAAAGTTAAAGGGGCACTTTTCCTATGTAAAAAGGTGCACTTTGTGGGTACTTGAAAAGAGTGGGGGCACTGTTCCCCCCTCCTGCCCCCAACCCCTCCCCCGGGAGCGCCGCCTCTATAGTGTCTGACGGTAAAGTCTAGAAAGTAAAAGAGTTTCCTTGTGTAATAAGTTCTACATAATGTGATGTTGGCTGCAAAAGGGATACACCTTTTACAATACGGTACGTTAATTCAGCTCACTAAGGCATATAGGCTTCCACCCAGACCTTTTTCATTAACCATGTCTCTGATTTGCTATGTGTACGGCCTGTACCTACCATTCATGTGAAGTGCGTTCCAATGTAAGTTTTCCGTTTTCAAGATGGCCATTAAAGATACTACGTCCCTTTTGCAGCCAACATCAAATTCTGTTGAACTTTGCAGGAATTATGAATATGTCATGTATGTCCCATCTGTAAAATTTAAACGTTAGCAGTGCCCTTATATTAAAATTATGCAAGGAAACCCGTTGACTTGCTAGACTTCACTGTCAGACACTATTGAGTGACTGACTGGCTTTTTTCTTCTTTGGTAATAACATACAAAAAATGAGCGCTAAAGGGTACATGAGTATTTGTATACATCAATAACCCACTTCTTGTAATGGCCAAATTTAAACTGATTGAATTTTGTGTGCAGCATAAAACGTACCATTCGGTACAATGGTCTGAAAATCAGACTATTACTTATTGGCTCTACAGCTCTTAAGTCGATTTGACAACTAATAGTCGTTATTTTCCCACTGAAAAACATTCTCAAGTCCCCTTTGTTAGGGAAGTTCTAAATTAGTATTATCTTTCAAATGCCATTCAAATTTAACCTTTTCATTTGTTTGGCCTGCAAATGGGACATAGTAACTATGAGTTTAAAAATTTAAATATATATTTTTTCTCTCCAGAAATTTGGGATGGGAGGGGGGAGGGGGCGGGTTTGAGTCCCTCCACCGGGCCTCTTCGATCCGCAGAACCTACATATACACTACTTGCAGAGGCGGCGCTCCCGGGGGGGCAGAGGGGCACAGTGCCCTCCCACTTTTTCAAGTACCCTAAAAGTGCCCCTTTTTGCATAAGAAAAGTGCCCCTTTTACTTTGACAAGTGCCCCTTTTTACAGAGGAAAAGTGCCCCTTTTATTTTGAAAAGTGCCCCTATTCATTTTGAAAAGTGCCCCTTCCCCTTTCCACCTCTGATAAGTGCCCCTTTTATTTTGACACGTACCCCTTTTCCTTTGTAAAGTTCCCATTTCCCTTTGCAATAAGTGTCCATTTTCCATTCTCATAAGTTTTTTTTTTAATCTCTAGTAAGTTCCCCTTTTTAGATACGAGAAGCGCCCCTTTTTCACTTTTGATAAGCGCCCCCTTCACCTCTGATAATTGCGCTATTCAAATCTGAGAGGTTCCCTTTTTTTGCCTTGACAAGTGCCCCTTTTCCTTTGTAAAAAGTGCCCCTTCCCCTTTCCACCTCTGATAAGTGCCCCTTTTATTTTGACACGTACCCCTTTTCCTTTGTAAAGTTCCCATTTCCCTTTGCAATAAGTGTCCATTTTCCATTCTCATAAGTTTTTTTTTTAATCTCTAGTAAGTTCCCCTTTTTAGATACGAGAAGCGCCCCTTTTTCACTTTTGATAAGCGCCCCCTTCACCTCTGATAATTGCGCTATTCAAATCTGAGAGGTTCCCTTTTTTTGCCTTGACAAGTGCCCCTTTTCCTTTGTAAAAAGTGCCCCTTCCCCTTTTTAACTTGGATAAGCGCACCTTATATTTTCACATGTGCCCCATTTCCCATTTAATAAGTGCCCATTTTGCTTATGATAAGTGCCCCCATTTAAAGAAGAGCCCTTTTCCCTTCTCATAATTTTCCTTTTCATCTATGAAAATAGTTCCTTTTCATTCTCATAAGTGCCCCTTTTCATCCCTTGTAAATGACCCTATTCAATTCTGAGAGATTCTCGTTTTACTTTGACAAGTACCCCTTCCCCTCCTGATAAGTGCTCTTTTCATCTCTTATAAATGCCTCTTTTATTTTGACACGTCCCCCTTTTCCTTCTTAATAAATGCTCTATTTTTTCTTTATAAGTGTCCCTTCTCCTTCTCATAATTACCCCTTTTCGTCTTTGATAAGTGCCCCGTTTATTTTAATATGTGCCTCTTTTTCCTTTTAATAAGAGCCACTTCCCCTTCTCATTACCCTTTTAACAATGATATGTGCCCAATTTCTTTTCTAATAAAGACCCTATCCCTTTTTCATAAATGCCCCCTTTCACTTCTTATAAATGCCCCCTATCAAAATCTAATGGGCGCCTTTTTTTCCATCGACAAATGCCCATTTCCTTTTCATCCCTGGTGTATGCCTCTTTTTTTAGGTGTAAGAAGTGCCCCATTTTCACCTCTGATAATTAGCCTTTGTACTCTGACACGTGCTCTTTTCTTTTCTAATAGTTGTCTTAACCCTTTCGATAAGTGTCCCCTTTTCCTCTCATCATCAAACGTGCCCCTAATTTCAAGCGACTAAAAGCAATTTCCCCAAAGGCTCGCTCGCTACGCTCGCTCGTAGTTATAGATGTTATAATTATGTAACTTATAGATCTTTTCAGTCTTCCGTTTATGAGAATGTGCTTATATAACCCCATCAGGATTGGGTCATTCCTCTTTATAAGATGTATTTGTTTGCACTGCGACCTCATAAATCTTTTAAAAAAATTCTCGCTCGCTTTGCTCGCTCGCAAATGAATTTTTAGACCATCAAACTCAACTGCAAAGAAGTTACGCAAAATCTTATATGATGTATAAATAAAAACAAATATTGAAATCATCCCCAATAATGTAATCACAATATAGGTGTATATACCAATGTCTAAAAAATTGTATATTTTCCCTTTGAGATTTCCCTTTGAAGGTGCCCTTTTTTTTCCAGAAAGTGCCCCTTTTTGTTGGTGCCCCCCCACTTTGGAAGTCGCTCCGCCGCCTCTGACTACTTGTTGACAATGTATGTATTACTTTGTTTACTATGTTCACAAAATAGTATGTACAAGTTGATTGCTAATTATTTATAAACATGTTGTATGTCCCATTTCAATTTATGGAAAAGGAAAACAAAATTGTTCAAAATGTTTTGTTATAAACCAATCGAATAACTCAATAAAGTTTTTGTTATTGATATTCGGTCTGTCTGAATTACTTTAAGGCGGGAAAGGCAATATATTAAATAATATCATATCACATTATCTGTACACAACTTTGGACGTTATTAACGGTTTTGAACAGATAAATATTTTCAGATACATATATTTTGCATGGGCATTGAGAACACCTAAAATATCATCGTCGTCAATTTGGCCTATTGTCTGACAGCCGATTGAAATGTGACATCACTCCCTATATCTGAAAGTTTGGAAGCAGCAATACCAGAACAAAAAATATAAACCGATCAATATTGCGAATAGGGAGCTTAGTGTGAAAAACTGGAGGTTTGTTTCCCTAGCTGTTAACAACTGAAGATATAGCGTGGTTAAAGAACAGTGTGATAAACTATTTGCCGCACAGATGTTCTTTCGTCTCTAATCAGTTTTTTTTACGTTTAGTTGCTTTTCATATCGATTACTAGTATTTTTTAAAGTTATGTTGACGTAATTGCTCCACTTATATAGAAGACATCTTGTTTCTCTGTAGGTATTGTGAGGGCGGCATAGCCATACACATCACCCCTTCCCATTAACATGTATCATTAACAAAAAATATGTACATATATAAAAATATATATATATATACACCGTTGGTCATAAAGGTGAATTTTTTTTTTACCCCAGTTTATGGAATTATTTTGACAATGATTTATTCTTAATAGATCTAGATAATAGTTACATACTCATATTTTATTGAATAATAGTTTACAAGTGTTTGTTTTACGTGACTGCTAAAGCATGTGTGTGCTACAATACTTATCAACTAGGTGACCTACGTCCTTAAGTCATAAATGACAGTAATGAGGATTAATGCCTCACAAAAGGGCACTAATATAGCACATCGACATGGTTTTGATCATGGGGCCTCACATAATACGAGGCCATTGCTTTGCCACTGAATCATGACTTTACGCTGCGCGGGCTAGCATAGGGGGCAGCCCCCACAAATAAAAAAAAAATTAAAAAAAATGCAAATGATCATCAATAATTCATTGCATTTCAAGTTATTCCGAACCCCAACATAAAAACATCCTCTGTGTGGCCATGCCTTTAACTTTGTGGATACTGTATGCGAGTTACAATGCATAACATGAATGGATATAATACCCTTTGGAACCGAACTGATTTTTAAATGCAATACTTTTTTGGAAATTCAGCTTTTTGGAAGTGCCAGTGTATGAGGCTACTGGAAATGTGTACATTAAAGCAAATCCAAAAAAAAAAATGATGTAGTGCCTTTTGGAACTAAGCTCTTCAAATAAGCTCGTTTCACTATGAACATGACAGACAATGAAAGCGGACAAAATATACAGTTCCTCAGGTAGACAAAGAAACATCCCTTCACTGCTATTATGTAAAAATGTGTAGAACAGGTGAATATGCATGTGACACCTGTTCTACACATTTTTACATAATAGCAGTGAAGGGATGTCCCTTTGTCTACCTGAGGAACTGTATATTTTGTCCGCTTTCATTGTCTGTCATGTTCATAGTGTTTGACCCGTTAGCAGTGTGAATGATCCCCATTCCACCGGGGAGTATTCCTAACATAATAGGGACTTTTAGCTCCGCATGAAGACAATGGGGATTGCTACGACCGACGTCATTTTAATGCACTGCCTTGAATGGACGTCACACGTATCAGTCCACGCAAATCTAAAAGTCCCTATTGTCACCATGATGAGGACATCTGGCTATTACTAACACAAAGGCTTTCGTCATCTTACCAGGTCCCCATTTCTCTTTTCTAGGTATGGAGTGGAAAATAAAGGCAACAAAGACATTCTAGTGTATAACTAGGCTGTTCTTGATTACCATCTGCTAAAAGTATTATTCTTTTGACAAGTCCAGTTCAAAATTATACCCCAAGCATGGAAGATTAAGCCTATATGGGAATAATTCCTGAATAGATTTTACCTTCGAGAACATTGATAATATTTTACTGATATTCTTTTCACCTGGTACACTAAATTTAGTGGGAATGTGTATGGAGCAGTCTTTTGTTAACACGAGGAGAAATCTGCTTTACAAGAAGAATGTCACCAAAATAACAGACACCCAACTTGTTTGTGTCACAGATGTCTGGAAACTGTGTTGCATTCTTCAGCTTTTCCGGTTTGTTTGAATATATCCGGAACTCGTCACCTGGATGATAATGGACATAGGAGGGGGCGTAGCTTGTTGCTAAGCATCGAATGCTCAATGTGTATAGGATAAATTGATAATATTACTAATGTATATGGTACTTCAAAACTCATCCGGGTTTGTTTTATGTCTTTTATATAAGATGTAATTTTCGGTTGCTCGCTCGCTTCGCTCGCTCTAAAATTCAATATTCAGACCATTACGCCCAACTGCAAAGTATTTTACGTAAACACTTTATTGTACCACTCAAAGAGATTAAAGGTTTACCGATAATCACAATCATGACAATATAGGCGTATATACCAATGTCTAAAAATGGCGTATGTTCACTTTGAGGTGTCCCTTTGTAGTTGACCCTTTTTGTTGGTGCCATAAAGATTAAAGATAACACCTAGAAAATGAGTAAAGTACTTTTTAAGCCCTCACTAGTGTTTGGAATTATAAAAATGCAATTTTGATACCCTTTCCATAACCCACGCACAAATTGAAATAAGGGCGATAAAACACATGCGATAGTGTGACATCACGGTATGAACTACCTAACATCACACATTCGGAACAATGTTGGATGTTGCAATGGCAGTGCGATTTTTTAAATTTTATTTTATTTCTGCATTTTTTTCAAAAACAATTACTGAATAACGAAGAACACATAAACGAAAGGTATTATACAAAATAAACAAAAAAATAATAACTTTAGGTCAACATGCTATTTAAATACACTGTTGGTCATAATGGTGGAATAATTATTTTTACCCAAGTTTAGGGAAGGATTTTAAAAATGATTTATTTCTAATAGATCTAGATAATGGCATAAATTCTCAGATTTTATTAAATAATAATTTGCCAGTGTTTGTTTTGCGTGACTGTTAAATCATGTGTATGCTACTATGCGTATCAACTAGGGGACCTACGCCCTTAAGTCATAAATGACAGTAATGAGGATTAATGCCCCACAAAAGGGCACTAATACGGCACATCGACAAGGTTTTTATCCTGGAGCCTCACAGTTAAGAGGCCATTGCTTTGCCACTGAACCACGACTGTACGCAGCGGGGGCTAGAGTAGGGGGCAGTTCCCACAAATAAAAAAATAAAAAAATAAAATGCAATAAATTATCAAAAATTCATTGCACTTTCCCCCGGTCACCCACAGGAAAAATTCCTCTGTGTGGCCATGCCTTGAACCAGAATGCATGGCCCTACAGGGGAATTTTTCCTGTTGGGGGCCGGGGGAAAATACAATGGGTTTTTGATAATTTATTGCATTTTCTTTGTTTTGGTGGATTTGTGGGGGCGGCCGCGTACCCTAGTAACCGCTTGGGAAAATATGCTATCTTTTGCGCCCGTTTATATTAATTTCGAACTTACCGACAAGGGTGCATAAATCTTCATAGCAAGAGAATATGTCATCAAATTGTAAATAAGAGGTGGTACCAAATGATAGGGTGATCATATTATGCCTGAATTTTTTTTAAATCTATGTATCTGATGGATTGCTGTTTAAAACAAAATCAGTTGAAAAGTCCTGTGCCATATTTGATGTATCGTTTTTTTCAATGACTTTTTCGAGATCATGATATCTCCAAAAGTTGTTGACAATACATTTTCTAGTTGCACCATTTGTAGTCCAAAGCTTTGCCTTCCTTTCGGAATTTTTTTTATTTTAAATTTGGTTAAATGTGAGAAATCATTGATCGAAGATCATATTTCCTTGAAAAAAAAACCTATAATATCCGCGTACTTTGATCACCCAACCATAGGACTGTGAGTTATGAATTTATGTATACTACTTGTCTTCATATATTAAAGCGTGTATGTAGTAATCTCGCATGCAGTATCTACGGAAACTCATTACGAGGACATTTGGACTGTTAAAAAACGCCTCGTTAAATATATGAGGGTGCAAGCCAACAAGAAAATAATTTAAAGAGATAGAGGGGGCAGAAATTTTGTATCAAGTCCCTGGTATCTTTATTATTTAGCTTTAACAATGTGAAAAATGTTCAGATTATTACTTTTTTTCAATTCCCCCCCTGTGCAGTGTGATCCCGACAGCAGACCGCAATGGCTACCAGCTCGATAAAAGAGAAGCACGGGGGTTTGAACTGTCCAATGTGTCTTGATGTAATAAGGAACGCTACCCTCCTAACCTGTGGCCATTCTTTCTGCAGGGATTGTTTAGAAGCATATGACAAGCAGCACAAGGACCTGAATCACATTGTCTGCCCAGTCTGCAGGAAGTCGACCAAGCTGAATCAAGAACGAGTCGCAGGATTGACACCAAACTTCTTAGCCAAAAGTCTAGAGGATATCCTGAAAGTGGACATCATCTCACAAAGTCAGGAAGACGATCTATCATCAAAATTATGTCCATTGCATAGCCATGTCTCTACAGACATTTACTGCCTGCTCTGTAGCGAGTTTATTTGTCTTACATGCTATATTGACAGCCATCAAGGTCACAATATTAAGAAGCAGAAGGAGATAGAAAAGGAGTTGAAAATCAAGAGTGATTCTCTCCTTGAGAAAAGTATGACGAGAAAGACCCACATTGAACAGTGTTTGAGCGAGGCTACCCTACAAAGAGATGTCATGAATTCCCATCTGAGTGATTTGGAGAGGAAGGTCAGAGGGGCCTTTGCTAACAAGTTTGCAACTCTCCAGCAAAATGAGGAAGAATTACTCGAGAAGATAGGAAACATCAGGAAAGACTTGGCAAACCAGTTGGAGGGCTGTATTTGTTGCTGCACAGAATTAATTGGTACGATCAGTAATTCTGTCCAAATCTTGACCCATCATGCAAGTATGTCTCTAGATCACGATATGGTTGAAGCAGACCGTTTAAGACGTAGCGATCTAGAGGATTCACTGAAGGAGGCCACTGACGAAGAGTCTACAACACGTGTGAAAGAGATAACAAGGAATGTACAGTTTTGTTTGGCTGGGGATGAGCTCCTTGCCCTAGGTTGTATACATGTAGATGTTGACAGTAGTCAAAATACGGCAGATGATACTGGGGTTTCTAAAGGAGCGGGAGTGCCACCAGCTAGCAGTCTAGAAACCGGGAATGCCACGCAAGATGTGAATACTACTACAGGCATTCCAGAAATAGTATTGAATAATTCAACGAGTATTGTAAGAGCTTTTCCTCGCAAGAAAGGTCGTCTGTTCGGGCTCGTAGCTCTGTCGAAGGATGCAGTGGTTATGGGATACGGTGACGACAGGACAGGTTGTGACCGCTTTACTCTGTCAGGTGGCGAGAGTCGTTACCTTGGGAATGAGGTGGGTGGCGTCTATAATTTAGCTTTCCTTTCAGGTGGCAGGACAGTTATATCTAAGCTTCAAGGTGTATTTTTTGAATACCACACTGTCAGCGGAAGCAGTAGCAGAGGTAGAAGGTACACTTGCAAGCAATCTGGAGGAAATCGCGTCCGGGTGTGCACTGATCAGCATGACAACATCTACGCTGTCAATAATAATACAGAGATCTACATCTTCCACGGTAGCAACCCTAACCCACAGAGAGTGGTCCCCACTGGGGATATCCGACCGAAGCAGATCTGCGTTACCAAGACCGGCATAATGATTACCAGTACCGGTGACATCAGGCCTAGCACCGTCACTGTCTTTGACCGGGAAGGTCGCGTAGGCACTTCCATCATAGCAACCCACGAATATGAATATGTGTATGCTACGGTAGACAGCCTCGATAGAGTTCTGGTAGCTACGATGGTACATGGGTCAGATGAAATGAGGTTAACAAGGTACAGGCTGCAAGGAATCAGGCTCATTGAGGAGGTGAGGTTCCAACATATCAGAATGCCTTGGCCAATTCAACGCAGTTTTTTCTTGAGTTCTCTGTTCTACATTGTCAGTCTTACACCCAAGATGGTTGCTGTAGCTACCCGGCACCATCTTAATTTCATAGAGCTAGGAATGTAAGAAGTTGAGAAAGTGGTCATTCCATCCTGGGCCGTTTCATAAACTTTGTTATCTATCACAAGTTATACAAAATGCATGTGATTGACTGAAAGCAAATTTATGTTATATTTTTTTAATTTGTAATTGATAAGAAGTTTTATGAAACAGAGCCTTGGTTAGGTTGCTTTAAATATCATAATATTTGTACTTGTACGACAACAATCGGCTTGATCCATGAAGGTTCTTTCAGGGATGATTTGAACTTCACAGTGTGTAAATTGAATGCACACATCAAATCTCTCACCCATAGTCTCTGAGCTCTGTGTTATTCATAAGATGCATACATGAGCATCATATTGCAACTTATGTTTAGACTTCTATGGATTTTCGTGGAACGATCAAGCTTCTGCTTACAAATGGACTTTTAGAAAGGTTGCACAATGTTAGATCATGTGGTAAAGGGTTAGAGGTGTAATGAATTGCCACAAGTTTTCTCAAATATGTTTAACAAAAATACTGACTTCCATAGTTATCCCACGAGAATAGTAAATTGTTATCACCTAACAAAACCAAGAACGGTATTTTCCAGCAGGATTTTCACTCTATTTTCACTGGACCAAAATATTGAAATGCCCTTCCCGGCACATCAAAAGAAAAACTCTCATTAAGTGGTTTAAAAAATGCCCTCAAGCACCTTTTGTTGCAAACGAATCACAGTAGTTCCCCGTTTTTTTGTTTTCGTTGTTTTTCCCCAGTAATTGGCCAAACTGGCCATTTTTTCACATCGAAACTGTGACTTGCATTTGATTTGAATCCATATAATACTAATTAAAAACGAGATATTTAATTCGTCATTGGAACAAATTAGGTGGTCTGTTATTAAATCTGAATGACGCTTATCTTGTTTAAAATTGTCACAGCTACAATATATCGAAAATTGGGTGAAAAACAAACAATTTTCACAGAGTAACAATCAATTTTCCATAAATATGCTGACGTCATAATATGCAAATTCGTATTTTGAGTTCCAAGGCAATTATAATGATATCACGATATATAATTAATGGCCAAATGAGACATGAAATCATATCCACAATTCATACTCTATCAAAATATGAAATGAAAATTAGGGGTCAACGGGCATCCTAAAGAGCTATTATAGATTTTGTATATGCATGTTTTGCCCGTATATGCTATAAGCTCGCACGCACGGACATTTAACTTGAACGGACGCTCATGCTGTTATTAATGGTAATGAAGATGTATAAATGGTATTAAATTGTTCGGAAAAAATGGGGAATATCAGGCCCCCCAAAAAGGGGGAGCATTTATGTTGCGTTCGGCCATGACGAACGAAAACGCGCGCGATTTTTTTTTGGGACAAATGCTCTAAATGGCTTGAAACGTATGCAAAATGAATTTGAGATGATTTTGAACATTTTAACATTTTGCGCGTACACTGACGTACGGACGTACGTGTACGCGCGCGTTTATTGACCTGAAATTGACCGGACGGACATTGACCTTAATCGTAATTAATAAGAATGAGAATTGACTTTCTGTTATGAAGATATGATCATGAATTGGCTTTCGAAAAATTTCAAAATGGCGTCTGGAAGACGTCACGATAATTTGATGAACTTGAAAATGTTCCTATCACGTCTCATGGCAGTGACCTATGACTGTGTCAAAATTGAAAGAAATTGACAGAGCGAATCACCGGGCATGGTGGCTCAGTGGTTAGAGCGCCCGCCTCATGAACGGGAGGTCGTGGGTTCGAACCCCGACCGAGTCATACCAAAGACTTATAACAATGGGACCTTCTGCCGTCTAGCTAGGCGTTCAGCATATTAGATTGGAGAAGGGTAGTAATAACATATCATGTTATGCAGGGCCCGCTGGAAGAGCAGTTTCATAATTGAAGTGGCTAGCCTGGGTAAATAAAGCGTTATTATTATTAATCATGAGTTGTCCACTGCACAAAAAATGGGGGGTCAAAGAAATAAAAATAAAGAAATAATAAAGAAAGAAAATTCTGACGAAATCAATAGGTGGTCTGTCGATGACAGACCACCTAATGATTCCGCTATGGCCACCATTTCTTTTTCTCTCCCTCTCTGTCTCTTTCTCTGTCTCCCTCCGTCTTCCTCTACCCCCTCTCTCTGTCTTCTTTTTCTGTTTCCCCCCCGTTTTCTGTTTGTCACTCTCTCATTCTTATTTTCTTCATGTATCATCCTCATCTTGTCATTCTGCTACTGTTTCTGATTTGTGTTTGTCTTGTTTAATTGGTTTTGTTTGTATGTCATGTTTTTTTTATTCCGTATTTTTTTCTTCTTAAAAATTAAGTTATAAATGTATAAAGTTTAATTATTGTTGTGTGAACCTACACCTAACAAGCATTGCTTCCAAGTAAGTTCGTTTTTTAATTTCATGTAACCAAATCAATTTACATTACAATGACCAAAAACAAGTCAAAGACATTTCAATGCTGCAGCTTATTTCTGTTATATAATTACGTTTATCATTGTCTCTGATTGTTTATATTATGTGAAAAAAAAAAATCGCTATGTATAGAGCTTCTACTACTGCTACTACTACTATTACTACTACTACTAATCTGTAATATAATGGTTAGTAACTCTACAGGTACATGTACATTGTAGCGTCTCTTGATTTGTGATGGCTATACTGATTAAGTAAAAAGTGGTCATGAATACCTTGTTTTTTAATTTAAAAAATGTATAGTTTCCCTTTCAAATTATGTTTTTTGAGTTCAGGTAAAGCAATTGTGCCTTTTCAAATTCAAGAGCAATAATGTTCCTTCTCAAGTGGAAATAAAAGTGCTTGAATTACTACATATTTTTGGAGAAATCTTAAGTGGAATTGCTAAAATTTGCTATTAATAAAGCGGATGCGTTTATGAAAAGGAGTGTACATGTACTTTGTGGTTCATTAATATTAATCTCCAAGTGAAATCACGTTTTTGTTCAGTGTTGTTAAACTGCAGTGGAATCTCGTAGTTCAGTGTTACTCTTAGTGGAATAACTACAAATTTACTTTTTACAAAAGTAGGACAACGGCTGCTAAAGGAGTTAATGGAAGAGAGTTGATGTGTAAAGGATTGGAGGTGGAGAATTTATGCTACGTTTACACTATGTTCCCGGCGGCCACGGCAGCCCCGTTTGCCCGAAACGTAGTACGCCGTGGGATTTAGACCAATTTTATCTCTGGATTCAAGTTTTGTTACGTCTTGCCAAGTTTTCTCACGGTCTACCACGGTATCCGTGACGGGCCGTGGGGGGAAGGGGATGCTGAGTCCCGGAGGCTCCAAGGCGCACTACGGTTCGGCCCGCATTCTACCACGGATGCCAGAACGTTCCCTCCCGGCCCGTCACGTTCTGATGGGGTCCCTCACGTTTCCCACGTTCTGATCAAGGTCTGACACGTTTTTCACGTTCTGTCAAGGCTTTGTACGGATGAAACGTGGACGCAGGGCAGCTTTGGAGCACGTTTGTGCCGGCGGTATAAAAAGAAGGTCTCCCAAGCAATAGCAATCATGGTATTCTGAGACCTTGCGTTGTGTCAGACCGTAGTAGAACGCAACGCGCCGTAGCGTGCCGGGCGCTTAAACCGTCCCACTACGGACCACCCCCAAGTTTTGTTACGGCCTATTACGGGCTGTCACGTTTTGTTACGTTCACCCCGGTTTATTACGGCCTACTAGGTTTCTCATCCGCACCGTGACTGCCGTGGCAAATTTTTTGACAGTTTAAAAATCTGACACGGTATCCACGGCAATCACGGCCTGTCACGTTTGCCCATACGGTCCCCCGCGTTGTGTCACGTCAATCCCGTTTCGTCCACGGTGGCCTGAAACGTGGTTGCCGTGGCCGCCGGGAACATAGTGTAAACGTAGCATTAGGCATGAGTGTTGCGTTATTGACAGTGACATAACAATAGTCATGTATACATGTAGCTATTGTGGCGCTAGAAATATTTTTTTTCTTCCAGGGAGGGGGGGGGGGGTGGTGGTCAGTCATCCGTGCTCCTATTTTGATGAGCGACATATGAAAAGCCGTCTGTACTAGTTTGGCCAGGAGGGGATAGACCACACAGCGTGGTCACTGACAGGTGGCTATCTCATCAACACAGCTCTCAATGAACATAAGACAAAGAAAATCATGGGGGACCAATGTTCATCGATTAGGCATTGTTTTCTATATAGAGGGAGCAAGTAGCTACAAGTAGTACAATGGGGCTTTAAACTTACCTAAGAAATTATCAGTTATCATACCAACATCAATTTTCCCTGTTTAAAAAAAAAATATTTAAGGTTTAAATAATGTTTTATATTAAAATGACTTGCATTATATATTCGACATGTTTTATGTCTGAAAGAAGTCCTTGATTAAAATACTATTTGTTATCATGCAGGCGCGGATCTACGGGGGGGGGGTTTAGGGGGTTTAAACCCCCTCCCCCCCCCCCCCCCTTGGGCGGCCGGGAAAAAAAAAGAAAAAAAAAAGGAAGAAAAAAGAAGAAAAAAAAAGAAAAAAAGAAGAAAAGAAAGAAAAAAGAACGCACGCTCTTTCAAGTGCAAATATTGTGAGAAGATATTCGACTCATCTGGTAACTTAACCAAACACATGATAACTCTGGATATAACTGTGTATTAAACTGTTACTTGATTTAAAACGACGTTATCATGCACTGTTTTTTATGGTCAGAATAGATTTAATAGATGCCAGGAAAACATCACTTACGGGGTTCAAATAAACACCCCAAAAAAAATCGGCTCGCCGCTTCGCGGCTCGTGGACGATGCTCCGCATCGTCATTATTTTGGTCAAACCCCCCCCCCCCCTTAGCAAAAAGCTAGTTCCGCCCCTGTCATGTCAGGCAGATCTGGGACAGGGCAGCTATTGTTTCAGTTCAATGATGGTCCATGAGTTAGCTCATACATGTGTACATGAATAATTGGGTTAAATCATTCGTTTCATTTGCATCAAATTTTCATTCATAAAATGCAATGTTTCTGTCATTTCTTGGTTTTATTGATGCAGTGTAACATTTGTATGAAGACAATATGATGAAAACTATCATGGTTGCAAAATGAGGTGGCAGATTAAAAAAATGACCGCCTCTGTCAGATCCGTTTCAATCAATTTGTTTTTATGGCATTTTTATTAAAAAGACCCGATAATGATGTTGATGACGATGATAATGATGATGAGAAGATAATGATACTGATGACGATGATAGACGATGATGATATTGATGATAAATGATCATACTGATTTTTATATTCATAAAACAGCCAATCAAAATCAAGGTTTCATGGTAGTTACCATTAATGGCAAAGTTACCATCAATGGTAAGTTTTTGTGCAACAGTGCCCATGTTTTAGTTTACAATTTAAATCATTACAAGTTTTAATAATTCCCATTAGTGAAGATGGGAGGAGAATTTGAGTGTAACCAAGCCCGTTTATTGTGATCTTCTTTGATGAGCGACCTATTACACTATCAAAGAAATGATCAATTATTACACCGACAGCAATATTCCCTGTTCATTTAATTATTCAAGGCTTAAAAATTGTTTTCTTTTTAAATGATTCCAAATGTATATTCGACCTGTTTCATGTCTGAAAGAAGTTCTTGATTAAAGTACTATTGTTACAATGTCAGGCAAATCTGGGGCAAACCAATTATTGTTTCAGTTCTTTGATTGCCCATGAGTAAGCTGGCCTATATTTTGAAAATCCTGTTTTAACACGTGCATCCAAATTAGTTTAAAATCTCAATTTATGAAAGGCAATGTTTCAAAATCTGTCATTTCTTGGTTTTATTGATGCATTGTGCTACAAATCACATTTGTATCGCGACATTAATGAAAATGATCATTGTTGCTTAAAGAGAAGGTTGAGTTCTGGGAAGAGGTGAAAAATAATTTGTGAGCGTTACTCATTCTTATTATGCAAGTGTGGAAGAACATCAGATAAGACATGTTCCCTGAAAAGCATGGCTCTTCAAATGCCTTCATATTCTAAATATGCATGTAACATCGTAAAAGTCGGGGGGCCGGCCTTTTACGCAACGTGTTCGTGTAGTCCCATATACATCTTTCTGTGTACAGTGTTTGTAACTTTACCAAGACTTGGCCAAATTTCTTATCATTTTGATGATTCCAGAACCTTGCAATACACACAAATTCTTATATGCTAGATTATCAACCTATTCTGGTCGGTTCCACAACGTTTCTTTCACAATGCAATCGCATGACCAGAACTCAACTTCATCTTTAATGAGGTAGCAGATTAATAAAAAAAAACTTTGTCTGTCAGATACGTTTCAATCAATTCATTTTTATGTAATTTTTATTGATTCAGAAGCAGTTTTTTTGTATAAATGTTGGATATTTTGACCCACAGTCGAAAGAGTAAATAATTGATTGACTGAATAAATGAATGATTGAATGATTGATTGATTGACTGAATGATTAGATGGATAAATGCATGAATAAATGATTGAATGATTGATTGATTGACTGAATGATTAGATGGATAAATGCATGAATAAATGATTGAATGATTGATTGATTGACTGAATGAATAGATGGATAAATGCATGAATAAATGATTGAATGATTGATTGATTGACTGAATGAATAGATGGATAAATGCATGAATAAATGATTGAATGATTGATTGATTGACTGAATGAATAGACGAATAAATGCATGAATAAATGATTGAATGATTAATTGATTGACTGAATGAATAGATGGATAAATGCATGAATAAATGATTGAATGATTGATTGATTGACTGAATGAATAGATGGATGAATGCATGAATAAATGATTGAATGATTGATTGATTGACTGAATGAATAGATGGATAAATGTATGAATAAATGGTTGATTGATTGATTGACTGAATAAATAGATGGATAAATGTATGAATAAATGATTGATTGATTGACTGAATGAATAGATGGATAAATGCATGAATAAATGATTGAATGATTGATTGATTGACTGAATGAATAGATGGATAAATGCATGAATAAATGAATGAATGAGTAAATAAATGCATGAATGAATGAAGGAGTGAACTAATTAATTAGTTGACTAATTGCATGAATAAATAAATGATTCAATGATTTATAGATGGATGATTGAATATATGCCTAAATGATGATACAAGGAATTAACGACTGAATGAATAAATGCATGAGTGAACAAGTGACTGATTGAATGAGTGAACAAATGAATAAATGAATCATTCAGAGAACTATTCAAACGAAGATTACATAAAACTTAATCAAATTAGTGATTGAAATACAAATTTCAATCGTGATCTAAATCACATATTTGGGGGAAAGCATCCAACAAATACGAACATGTTCTCTACCTCATCTCCAAAGATGCGCCCCCCATTACGCACGGTTAAGTTAATTTGGCATACATATAAGGAGAGAGAGAGAAAGAGAGAGAGAGAGATACACTACCCATCCACCGGGCCTAAGTTTTGGTACGGAGTCATGAATTTGGTTCAAATGAACACATTGGAAGCACATGCGAGTTTACCATGTTCAATGATCGTTGTCGCGGTCGAAATCGAGTCTAAAGTGATGAAATGGTCAATAATAAATTATTTATGCTGCATAGCTCACTCTCGAGACTGATATTACTTTAGCTTTAAAACAATGTTTCTTGAATACAATCGACCGATCGCGATCTGCTATTCCCGTTTAGAAATGATTATCAGAATGGTTGCGGCTACCATGGAATGGCCTAAGGCGTTATTAGAAATATTTAAAATTTACCGGGAGCACCGGTAAATTTTAATTATTCAATTTCTTGAAAGCAGGAGTGTTTAGGGGCAAATTTTCAAGTGCTTATAGTACATCTACAAGGGCATCAAAATATATCAACATTTTAATAAATTGCTTTCCATCTAATTTTCTAAATTTCCCAAAACTTTGGATTACCTTTAAGGGCTAAATGACAAAAATATTAAGAATGGAAATGACAGAAACCGTTATTGAAGTAGGGTATAAATAAAAGATGGAACGTATTACATCGTTTTCATGGACTTAACAACAGCAGAAAGCGATGAGCATCCAAGTAGCGTGCACGGGCGTGCGTGTGTGTGTGTGTGTCTGTGTGTAACCGGTTGATGTGCGTGTGCGTAATGTCGGTGTGTGTGTGTGTGTATATAAATTGTAACTGGAAGGTAACGACGACATTCCGTTAATCCTAGAAGAAATGTATTCTTACATAGCGCCATCTACTGTTGCGTAAGTGTATAATTATAAACTGAAAGTTGACGATGGTTTTGAGGGTAAGAATACATTTGTTCTTTATCTGGATCTTATTCATTTTTTTCATTCATATACTCATTCATCCATTCATTCATTTACTCACTTATTGCTTTGTATGATTGTGTCTCTGTTACTTTCCCCAGAAGGCTTTTGACAGAAAGCTGAATCAATTTAATTGTTTCTGAAAACTTTTACAACTGTCTAAAAATTGAAGGAGAACAAAGAAATATCTTGCAAATTTCATAGGGCTTCAGTAACTAGTCTCTCCCAGACCAGTTTAAACATCGCGCATATCGCTTTCACGAGTCATCTTCCTATCTAAATTCAAATAAATAATCAGAATTGAAATCCGAATTGAAATATTGATGCTGACTGAGAACGAGATGAAAATTAAGCATAATTTCGACGGCATATAAATGGAAGACGCTCGATTGGTCCGAAGGTTCGTTTTTACCGAGGTTTCATAATTTCCTAACACATATTTCCGTATGATAGGGAGTTCATTAATGTGATTAGGAAAATGATATGGGGTTCATAACTCCAAGCATGTCATGTGTTTTTTCGAATGTTCGCTTATCTGAACAATAATTTGTACACTGAGTTCAGGAAGTGAAATAGGTATTTTCATTGATTTTAAGGTTCGTGATTCCGAAATTGTAATAGGGCTCAAAAATTCGAATCTGAAAAAGGAGATTCTTTATTCCGAATGGTGAGATAAGGCTCTGTATGTTCTTTTTGGAACCATCAATCCTTTTTTATTTGTGTTTGAGTTATTGACCCCATTTCGTATTCCGAATTATGAACCACATTTAATTTTTCGGAAAAACGAACCTTCGGAATAACGATTCTTCGACATTATGAAGATTCGGAAAAAACAACCTGTAACCATTCGATACTTGATTGGTGTCGCTGAAAACCGGTCAAAGACGCTATACTATGTAGCATAGCTTTATGTCAATATAAATAAAATGTCTGAGTATTGACATCAACATTGAATTCATTAATCATCATCGAGTAACTTGCAAGAGGGCGTCCTTGCGTTTACCGTGCGCTACAATCATTCACAATCTCGGGACCATTGTGGCCGATGTAACAAAGATGTTATGTTCACTTGAGACTTTGGAGTTCTCCGCAAATGGACGGAAACTGTGGCCAGTGTATGAGAGTCTCAATGGAAGCAACCAACCAATCGGATTTATAATCAGGAGTAGCAGTTATTCACGACTTATCACAGGTAAGCACTTCATAATATTAAGAGATATGTTATCAATCACATTATTAATATCACTATAAAGTTGTTTTAAACAAGAACCGTTCTTTTAGAACACATACATGTATTATAGAACTAAAAAGACTTTAGTCAACCTAGGTTTATAGCCGTTTGGTCTACAAGTAGTTCGTTTGCTACCCGATTGATTTATTTCCATATAATTTACACCCATTCAGTATACTACCCACTTGGTCCAATAATCACTTCGTCTACTTATCTTTTGGTACGATGACCATTTAAGTTCATAGTCATTTGGCAAATTTTCCATTTTGTCTAATCTCCAATAAGTCTACTACCGATTCCGTCAATCACTCATTTGTTCTAATTTCCAGTCGGTTTAATTCCCAACTTGTCTAATGCCCATTTCGTCTACTATCCATAATGTCTAAGAGTTCTTTGAGGATTCTTATTATTTCAGTATGATTAACTGATTATGCGATCAATGTGGATAGTAAAGACGGGCTGGGTGTAAACCATATGGGAATAGACTAGTTGGGTAGTAGACGAAATGGTAGTAGACCAAACGGCAATTCACCAAGATATGTAGTGTCGCAGCGTGGGCTCAGTCATTGGTACTCCCCTGAACATATATGCATGATAAAATGGGCGACGAGCGACAACATTTTAAAACTCACTGCAATCAATCTGTATAAAGTGTAATCGAGCATGATAAAAAAGTGTTCATCTGTACCATTTTCACAATGCTGTTGTTTTATAATTAGCCATTTTAATACTTAGTTCTACAGTGAACGTCTCTATGCGCTTCCAAAGGGCTTTGGTTATTATTGTCCTGGCATTATTTCGATCTGGGCCCTGTATTATAAAGAGTTGATATCAATCGCAACTTATTTGTGATTGATATCAATCACAACTATGTACATAAGAGATGGGAGACTGCAAACTTGATGTTGATTCGGATCAATATCAAATCTTTGTAAGACGTGGCCCTGGACAGCAATTTTATAAGCGAAGAAAATATGATTTTAAGGAAAAACAGTAAGCGGTAACCATTTACCTCACCTGGGTAAATCATGGCGAATGTAGATTAGTGTTTTGTCAAAAGATGTTCTACGTCGTAGGGATCCACAGTCTTGTGACTTATCCACTTTAAGTATTACTCTTATTATTACTCTTAGTCAGGCGCGTACGCAAGGGGGGGGGGGTTGGGGGGTTACCCCCCCCTTTGGTATTTTTATGTGTATAAACCCCCCCCCCCAAAAAAAAAAAAAAAAAAAAAAAAAAAACCTAAACCCCCCCCCCCTTTTGGATTTTTTTTTTTTTTTTAATTATTAAAAAAAAAAAAAAAAATTATCCCCATGACTGACCAAAAACAGGTGACCCTACCCCCCCCCCAACGGAGCAAAATGTCAAATTTTAAAATTTCGAGGTCCAAAAAAAAAAAAAAGGTGTTATTATTATTATCATCATTGTCATTATTATTAATATTATCATTATAAGTAGTAGTTGTAGGAGTAGTGGTGAGATTCTATGTTATATTTAGCTACAGTATGTACTGAATCGAAGAAAGGACGGGCGAATATTTAAAAGGAGTCTTGCTTGGAAAAGAGAAGAAATTATAAAGATACCATTGCAGAATAGAAAAATAGAGAGGGATAATGGAGAGAAGAGAGGACAGAGACATTATGTATATATAGATAGAGAGAGAGAATGAGATACAAAGAAAGAGACATATATATATATATAGAGAGAGAGAGAGACAGAGACAGAGATCAGGGAAGAAAGTAACGAATGAAAATCATGATAATAGAACAGTTTTTTTGACTTCATTTGATCGATTTCATGTATTATAACCGCAAACGGATTACCGTAAGACTAACACGACACTTTTTTCACAATTCAACTTACTATATTTGCCCATGCATAGTCAGCAAAGCCCTGGTACAGCGCTGTATGGAATTACGTATGTGATAACCTTTTGTGTGCCTTATTATATGCCACTGTAATGCCCGTATAATAGATTACACCAGTCATCTATACAAATAGATAAAGTACGAGTTGTCTACGCAACTCGTGATATCTCTATTTAACAGAGCTAATGAAAAATATCCTTAGTATGCGGCCTACTAAATAAAAACACGTATGAGGGTTCCACCCCCCCCCTCATTTCTCATTTGGACACCCCGATTATATTTTTCTGTCGGTAATTAATTATTAACAAACGACAAAGTACGGTATAGGTTCAAGGTACATTTGTATGTCTTTGAATACAAACGATAAAGTACGGTATATTAGTTGTTTATATTTTTGCAATCAGTAAAGGTCCATGAATTTAGGTTCAAGGTACATTTGTATGTCTTTGAATACCAAAATAGACATGGCGGGATAAGCGTTCATGCCGTTTTGTATTCGTTAAATCCTTATATAAATTGCCTAATCAATTTGTGCCTGAATTTTTTGATAGTTGGATGAATTTTCCTTTCTTTTTACTCCCTTTCACACAAATTAGAAACGAAATAATTAAAGAAAACAATCAACCATGTTTAATAAAAAGAAGAAGGAAGAAACAGGTGGATTTTTTTTCTTCATAGACTAGTCGGTTTATTGTGTTCTATATGATACTATACTACTACTATTACTACTACCACCATCACCACAACTACTACTACTAGTACCACTACTACTACTACCACCATCACCACCAATACTACTACTGCTAACACCACCAATACAACTACTGCTACTACTACCACTATCACCACCACTACTACTACTACTACCACCACCACCTCACTTCTAATTCTACTACTACTACCACCATCACCACCACAACTAATTATACTACCACCGCCACTACTACTACTACTACTAATACTACCACCATCACCACCACTATTACTACTACTACTACTACTTCTCGAGGGTGATTGTCCTCGGGGGGGGGGGGGGTAATTTTCCGGGGGGTAATTGTCCTTGGGGTAATTGTCCTTGGGGGGAGGGGGTTGTTTTCCGGGGGGTAATTTTCCGGGGGTGATTTTTCAGGGGTTAATTCTCCTGATACGACATTTTCTGGTGACACCAATCGTAGTCAAAAGCCTTGACGTCCATTTTGTAATACCTGAACTAAATACATTTGTGTATAATATGAGAAATCATGGATCGGCAATGATATTTCTTTAACAAGTTTCCACTGTATGTGAAGAATGTTCTGACAAACTCCTTTTTTCCCTCCATTTTTCCCCAGTGCAGAGTGATCCCGAAAGCAGACCGCAATGGCTACCAAGTCGAAAGAATACAAACTTCAGTGTTTGAACTGTCCAATGTGTCTTGATGTCTTAAGGAACGCTACCATTCTCAGCTGTGGCCATTCCTTCTGCAGGGATTGTGTAGAAGCATATGACAAGCAGCACAAGGACCTGAATCACATTGTCTGCCCAGTCTGCAGGAAGTTGACAAAACTAGATCAAGAACGGGTTGCAGGATTGACACCAAACTTCTTGGCCAAAGGTCTAGAAGATATCCTCAAAATGGACATGATCTCACAAAGTCAGGATGAAGATCTATCATCGAAATTCTGTCCATTGCATAGTCATGTCTATAAAGACATTTACTGTCAGCCCTGCAATGAGTTTATCTGTCTTACATGCTATATCGACAGCCATCAAGGTCACAAGATTAAGAAACAGGAGGAGTTAGAAAAGGAGTTAAAGACTAAGAGAGATGCTTTGCTTGAGAAGAGTACAACGAGAAAAACAAACATTGAAAAGTGTTTGACCAAAGCTGCCCTTCAAAGAGATGTCATGAATTCACATCTGACTGGTTTGGAGAAGGAAGTCAAAGATGCCTTTGCCATCAAGGTTGTAACTCTCCAGCAAAATGAGGAAGATTTACTAGAGAAGATAGAAAGCATCAGGAAAGACTTGGACAAGCGGTTGGAAAGCTATATTTGTTGTTGCACAGAAGTCATTGGTAAGATCAGTAGTTCTGTCAAACTATTAACCCATCATGCAAGTAAGCCTTTAGATCATGATATGATTAAAGCGGACCATCTGAGATGTGCCAGTCTAGAGGATTCACTGACGGAGGCTACTGACGAAGAGTCTACAACACGTGTGGAAGAGATAAGAAGGAGTTTACAGTTTTTTCCGGCTGGGGAAGAGCTCCTCGCCCTAGGTTGTATAGATGTCAGCGTCAACGACATAGAGAATAATAGTAGTCATAATACCACAGATGATGCTGGGGTTTCTGAAGAATCGGGAGTGCCACCAGTTAGCAGTCTGGAAACCGGGGATGCCATGCAACATGTGAAGACTAGTAGTAGAAGGCGTAGGAAAAACAGGGCAAGAAGAAAGCAGCAAGCTGGCAGTGAAGAAGTATTGAATAATTCAATGAGTATTGTAAGAACAAGGGCTTTCCCTTTTGGTGAAGAACGCTTTTGGGGGCTCGCAGCTCTGTCGAAGGATGCAGTTGTTTTAGGATACGCCATGGACCGTAAAGGTTGTGACCGCTTTACTCTGTCAGGAGATGAGAGTCCATTCATTGGGAGTGAGGTGGGTGACGTCTATGATGTTGCTTTCCTTTCAGGTGGCAGGACAGTTATATCAAAGCATGGAGATGAAATCCTTGTTTACGACTCCGTCGACGGAAGCAGTAGGGGTATGAAGTACACTTGCAAGAAATCTGGAGGATTCGTCCGGGTGTGCACCGATCAGTATGACAACATCTACGCCGTAAATATCAAGCCAGAGATCTGCATCTTCGACGGTAGCAACCCTAACCCACAGAAAGTTGTCCCCACTGGGAAAATCCGACCGCAGCACATCTGCGTTACCAAGACCGGCATAATGATCACCAGTACCGGTGACATCACGCCTAGCACGGTCACTGTCTTTGATCGGGAAGGTCGCGTAGGCACTTCCATCGTAGCAACCCATGATGATGAGTTTGTGTATGCTACGGTAGACAGCCAGGATAGAGTTCTGGTAGTTACGATGGAGAATGGGTCAGATGTGATGAGATTATTGAGGTACAGGCTGCAAGGAATTCAGCTCGTCGAGGAGGAGTGGTTCCAACATCTCAGAATTCCTAGGCAAACAAAAATTGATTGGGGTCTGTTCTACATTGTCAGTCTTACACCCACCATGGTGGCTGTAGCTTACCAGCACGATCTCTTTTTCATACAGCTAGGGATGTAAGTAGTCGAAAGTTTGGTCATCCCATCCTGGCACTTTTTTCATAAAACTTGTTATCAATAACAAGTTACAATACATGCTATAAACTACTGATGTCCTTGCATCATTGGCTAAGAGCAAAGTTGTCTTATTATTTGTTTTACATTTGTATTTAATAAGAAGTTTTATGAAACCGAGCCTGGGTTACAATGTAGGTTACCTGAAATGGCATAATGTTTTTTGACTTGTACACCAATACTCAGCTTGATCCATGAAGGTTCGTTCAGATTTGATGTGGTGAACTGCAGCAGTTTTTATTTGTATCTCACAATTTGTAAATTGAATGGCAACTGCGAACATCAAAGGCCTTACAGGTAGTCCTTGAGCTCTGTGTTATCCATAATATGCATAAATCGGCAGCATATTGTGCTTGTTTCACCATAACAAACAATGTCCAGCGATGTTAATGGCTATCCAACAAAATCGACAGTCTTTTAAAACAGTGTTTTGGATATGTAAATGAGCCTACTGTTTCATGAATACACGCTAAAGGCCTACTAGTTAGTGATATTTTTGAATGAAAAGTTGTTTGACATAATTATCTGAATGAAATTTTGATTAATATCAAGACTGTGTGCATTTGTATACCCAATCCAAATCCTTATACTATTACCTTTATGTGAAGAAAAAGTATGATTTTCAACAATCATGATTTTTTTTGGTGGCATTCTGGAAATCCTTTATATTTCACTCATACGCTTCTTCGACGAACTGCACACAACTTGTTCCAAAAGTCTCCCAGATACAGGCACACATTTAAGACAATAAACAATAAAGGCAATAGACTTCTATGGATTTTCGCGGAACAATCAAGCTTCTGTTTACACATGGACTTTTAGAAAGGTTGCAAAAGTTAATATAATTTTGAAAGAGGGTTATTGGTGTAATCTGCAAATTTAATGTATGGGACTGCACAGGTAAATATAATGTCACTTGATTTGAGAGTAGCTATACTATGTAAGAAGTGCTCATGAATACCTTGTTTCTTTTTAGGTGAAATATAATTTCCCTTTCAAATTATGTTTTTTAGTTCAGATAAAGCAATGGTGCCTCTTCTAATTCAAGATCAATACTCTACCTTCTCAAGTGGAAATAAAAGTTCTTGAATTACTACATATTTTTGGAGAAATCTTAAGTGAAATTGCTTAAATTTGCTGTTTACAAAGCAGATGGGTTCATGAAAAGTAGTGTACATGTATTTTGTGGTTCATTAATGTTAATCTCTAAGTGAAATCACGTTTTTGTTCAGTGTTGTTAGACTGAAGTTGAGTCTCGTTGTTCAGTGGAATAATTACAATTTACTTTTTACAACAGTAGGACAACATCTACAAAAGGAGTTAATGAAAGAGAGTTCATGTGTAAAGGATTGGAGAAGGAGATGAAATGCAGATTGTAGTTTAATGTTGGCATGAGTGTTGAGTTTTTAACACTGACATAACAATAGTCAAGTGTGGCTATTGTGGTGATAGAATTTATTTTCGGGGTGGTCAGTAATCTGTGATTCTATTTTGATGACCGACATTTCATACCACCTAAAACATTATCAATTATCACAACAACAGCATTTTCTCCCGGTTTTTAATTATTCAAAGCTTAAATATTGTTTTTTATACTATGAGTATTAAGCTGGTATAATTTGTTTAATCCTTTTGTTAACACTTGCATATTTCAAAATTTCATTTATGAAAGGTAGTGTTTCTCACATTTCTTGGTTTAATTGATGCAGTCTGATACAAATTACATTCGTATCAAGACATTAATGAAAATGATCATGGTTGCACAATTAAAAAAATTAGTTTCTCTGACATATTTGTTTCAATCAATTCGTTTTTGTTTCATTTGCATTGAGGCAGTCTGCTTGTTTAAATGTAGTTTGTCCAGCTCCATGTAGGGGTTTGTTGACCAAAAGTGTACAATTCGGCTAGCCTTAGTGAGTGAATGAGGGAATGAATGCATGCATGACTGACTTAATGAATGCATGAATGAAGGAATGAACTAGTTGATGAGGTAAATCAATTGAATGAATGGAAATATGAATGAAAGTATTACAAAGATGGGTGATAGAGTAGATATATGAGTGAATAAGTAAACAAGTGGCTGACTGAATAAGTGAACAAATGAACAAATCAATCATTCAGAGAACTATTCAAACGAAGATTAAATATTGATATAAAGATTTTAATCGTGATCTAAATCACATATTTGAGGGAAAGCACCCAAATAAACACGACAATTTTCTCTACCTCATCTCCAAAGATGCGCCCCATTACGCAGGGTAAAATTTCTTATGACATACATCAATGAGAGAGAGAGAGAGAGAGAGAGAGATACTTCCCATCCGCCGGGCCTGCGAATTAAAGCTAAAGACCAGTTATGGTCATGCAATTGCATAGTGAAAGAAACGTTGTGAAATCGATCAGAAAAGGTTGATCATCTAGCATAGATGTACTGCAAGGTTCTGGAACCATCAAAATTATAAGAAATTTGGCCAAGTCTTCATAAAGTTAGAAGCACTGTACACATAAATATGTATATGGGACTACACACACGTGCGCGACACGTGCATTTGTATCTCTCAACAGTATATAGATCTACTAATTTACCAAATATATCAATTAGTAGGCGGTTTCCCGTCAACATTATCGTCATGTAATATTCAAAACATGTTCTTTCACATGATTGGTAATTAGAGCTTCCATTTCATTTTTTTAAATTGGGGCGTTTCCAATACTGGTCTTTACCTTTAAGGGCAAAATTGACAAAAATGATAAGAATTATAATTAAAGAAACCGTTACAGAAGAAGGCTCTGAATAAACGATGGATTGTATCACATCGTTTTCAGATATGGTCGTAAAAACAGGAGAAAGAGATGAGCGTCCAAGTGGCGTGTATAAGGGTGTTACGTGTGTGTGTGTGCGTGTGCGTGCCTGTAGGCGGGTTTAATTTGGTTTTACATACGTGTGCCAATCAGACATGATCAATTGTGTCTCGGGACCGAAGTCTATGACAATTGCAGTCACAAAAATCATAATAGTCACGTTTATGAAACTGGTCACAACAAGGGGTTATTTAAGATGGGTTCAGCATAAAACAATTCTTGGTTACGCAAAAAAAAATCCCACCTAAAAATGTTTTTGGCTACACCATCGAACGTAAAGTCTCACACATGCAGTAAACGATGCCGGCAAGAAACTCAACTTGCATTTAAATGTTGAAAAGACTAAACTCCTAGATGCTGGTAAAACCTCAGATACCGATTGTAGCATCCAGATTGACGGGGAAACAGTCACAGATGTGGTCAGCTTCAAATATCTTGGATCTAAAGGAACAACGATGCCAGCTGTACCAGTGATATAAAGATCAGATTAGCTATAGCAAAGAAGAGAATGGTTGACCTGCATGTATTTTGGAATGACAGGAACATCTTAAAGACCATCAACACTACTGGGCCAGAAGGGATTAGACCACACAGCGAGGTCACTGACAGGTGGCTATCTCATTGACTCAGCCCTCCAACTAACATAAGAAAAAGAGGATCATGGGGGACCAACAGGCACCGATTGGGGAAGTTTGTTATATAGAGGGAGCAAGTAGCTACAAGTAGGACAGTGGGGCTTTAACCGGTCTGAAAATAAACTAATCAAAACCCTGGTTTGGAGTGCTTTGCTTTTATGATGCTGAAGGCGGGACACTGCTCAAAGCCGATGAAAATTGCATCATGGCAGCAGAAACGTGGTTCTGGAGAAAAATGCTAAAATGAGCTGGAAGGACAAAGAACTAACCTCAGTGTTCTGCAAGAACTAAACACAGAAAGAGATCTCCTTGGAAAAGTGGCCCGCCTGAAGATGGGTTACTTTGTACACATTATGCGTGGCAGTGGGAGCCCTTAGCAGCACAAATAATAGAAAGCCAAGTAGAAGGAAGAAAAAAAAAGAGGCAGACAGAGAAAGCAGTGGTTTGATAAGATCAAAGAATGGACAGGTCTCACATATTCAGAAGCCAAAAGATTAGCACAGGATAGAAACAAATGGAGAAAGACAACAATAAGATGTGCAGATGTGGTCGCCAATCGCCAGCAACTGACGGTGGCAGCTAGGTAGCCAGGTAGGTAGCCGACATAAAGAAAAGAAAAATTAATAAGTGGAGAAAAGGCACCAGTGGAAACGATACGGGACAATGTTAAGAAAGAGTAACACAAGCCCGGACATCCTCATACATAATAAAGTTGTTCGGCAGCAATGATTAAATTATTAACAATCTTTCTATATCGAGTAAGTGTGATTTGGTGGTAGTTTCAATCGAAATCAAATCTCTAAACAAGAATTAACTTTTGATCTGCAAACCAGTGTAGCTCTTTATCCATAAATATATCAAAAAGAACCACCCCATTTCTCTCACACTCTCTCTCTCTCTCTCTCTCTCTTTTCCCCTCTCGCTGTCTTTTCTAAAATGCTCTTTTTGTCTGTCGCTGTTAGCTTCCAAATAATACAGTACTCTCCTAAATAGCTAGCTCGGGCCAACTATATCATGAGCCTCTCAAATAGTTTTTTTTCCCGACAGACTATTAAAGCAATACATATGTATTCAAATATTATGCTGACATGGCTATAATGATGACTTTGCAAAACATTTCACGTGGAAGGTTTTCGTTCCCGACAGAGTAAGCAATAAATATATGTATTCAAATATTATGCTGACATGGCTATAATGATAACTTTACAAAACATTTCACGTGGAAGGTTTTCGTTCCGGGTACGCGCACTCTAAACCACCTTTCTGTTCTAAGTACATATACTTTCCCCTCTGCCTTTCATTATCTAAGTCAGTGTATCTTGTCCGTTGAATGTACATGTGGCTCGGATTATGGGAAATAACATTTTTCTGCACACGTAATATGTATTACGATTCATTTCCAGGCCAATTGTCTTCAGAGCACTGCGTTTTTCGACATAGTGCCAATGACAGATTCGTCATTTAATGAACACCAACCTACCTGTTTCTGATCGTGCAAAAGAATCAACGACATCGTTCTTCCTCATGACACGTTCAAGAACAACCTTTAGAGCGAGTTTTTATCTGTTACTTTGACTGAAATCAGAACAAGATACATGTGAATACAGTGAATCCCTGGTAGCTGAGATGCATTTAGTATACACAGTCAACACTGCTGATTAGGGGACAGACTGAAGACCTCAGGCGTCTCGTCGTTTGTTTCGGACATAAGGCACACGGTAAGCTTCCACTTGAAAATTCTCATGAGAATATCAAGCATAACGATAACTTAATTTCATACAAATGAGTAGGTTAACGGACAAAGACAACATTTCTAAGTGTAAATCTAAATACCGTTGTGTGTTGGATTTGAAGTAGCATTCCAGTACTAAAGATGTTCAACCAACTAGACTAGATGATTCCAAATACTTGAACAATTTCCATGCCAATGTGCCTTGCCAAAATTCTTTTAAGCTGGCTACCATGGCAAATTGTGTATCTAACAAGACAACCCAACGAGTTCTTAGATTCTAGTAGTATGCCAATTAGACTAAAATAACTTTAAACATGACTTTCTTTCCCCAAAAAGGGGGAAAAAAAATCACGTTTGGGTTTAATAAATGCAGTAACATTTTTTGCCAAAATGTCCTACCTATGAGTTTTAGTATTTTGTATACCACAATCGCTTCATATTTGATCTGTTGGTAGTAAATTATAATGAATGGACTCCTGATAAGGTCTGTTCATATTCCATCAAAAGGTGTCAAACCAGAGCAGACAAAAATATCATGTCTGCTACGCAACCTTTAAAGCTCTGACAAGTGCGTATTATACTACTTTCAAAACTTGTATACATGTTTTAGAGTGTGAATATAAGCTTCAGTTAACGCCTGAATTAGAATCATCGAACACTGTGACACCATCAGTGGCGTACGCAGGAGGTTTTTTTTTCCAAGGGGAGGGTTTGAAAATTTGAAGAAAAAAAGAGTATTTTTGTATTATTTTTTTAAAAACTTAAACAATTTTGAGGGGGTTTTACCCTACAACAACCCCCCCCCCCCCCCCTGCGTACGCACCTGGACCCTATCATCGGAAGTATATTGGGTTCAAGCCAACAAAAGATGGTACTCAACTTTGCCCACAGGACGGGTATGCATGTTGCTTTACACGAGTCATATCCGTAAATACTAAGACCACATTCTCACTCACTTCCTGGGCCCTGTTTCATAAAACTTGATATCAATAACAAGTTACAAGCTACTGTTATAAGCTACTGAAATCAAGGCATATGATTGGCTGAGAGCAAATTTATCATAGAAATTAAGCATTTGTTATAGATAAACAAGTTTTATGAAACGGGGCCCTGGACCGATGTACGCTAGATCGAATAAAATATATTTGTCGTAAAAGGCAATGAACATGTTTAAAAGTCAGTAAAAAGTTACATCATGTATCTTTTTAAAGTTTCATTATTAACAACCGTAATAAAGCAAAGTGGCGTAAGGGGTAAATTGTGTTAAGAACATTTCGTGGGTGAATAAAATACAATCTTTGTGGTAAAATAGGTCTCCAATCTCGAAACTTAACTGTTTTAGAGATAGGAGGAGGTATCTCACATACCTTTTTCTCAAAAAGCATTTGTTGCATTCACGAGAAAGTGAGAATCTCGAGATACGTTTCAATTTGTCAAACAATGTTTGGTAGCAATTAAGCAAATAAGGCGTATCTTGAAGAATCTCATACACACGCCCTCTTTTCCGAATGACGGCCGAGCATTATTTTGACAAATTGATACGCCCTTTTGCCTATTAAACCGACAATGCTCCGTGAAACTGAACAATTTCCGATTCTTTTGTTGTTCATGGAATATCGTGTTAAACCATAGTCTTGGTCGGACGGGGTTTAGCTAGTCGGGGTAAGTTAATCCCTGCAGCAGTAAATACCTCATGTATATTTCACTTACACCATTAGTTGTCCACACGCTCTTACTCGGACCAACTTTTTGGACACAATATGGCGACTACTGCTTTGTTGGGCAAGCACAAAACAAAAGAATATGCCCCATGCTGTGACCCAGTGAAACCAAGTTGGCTAAACTCTGTGTATAGATGACTCGTGAAAGGTCACATATAATCCCGGGTGTAAGTGAGACTATAATTAAAGTGTATTTTATGTCAAGTTACAATTTCCAGCAGGTGCTCTAATATTATAGATAGTGAACAATTCATCGATGAAAATCCAAGATAATTTGTTTTTGTTCTCTACATGTAGTCTGTATAATTATCAAAGTAACTTCCCACTGCTATCATGGAGTTACTTAAATCACCAATACAGATTGCCAGTTCAATAAGAGTTTTCACAAATTGATACACTGTTAAAACTATACCATGTTGTGCAACTGTAGTTGATCAATCTTAATGCTATGATGAAACATGTAGAATTTCATACAGGAATTATGAAACATAAACAAAAATAGTCTGACATTCATTTGGAATAACTGTTTCATGGACAACATTACCCTTTATACAAAATAATAAACAGGTTTATCAATTAATGTAAAAGCTTTAACGATGATTTATACAATTCAAAATTATTTCCGAGGAGAATACATCGGTTGTGTGTTTAGATACATCTGTTTCTTCAATGAAATCGTAGTAATAGAGAGGGGTGCTTCTGTCAAACACACATTTGGTACACTGTAACGGGAAAAGTGCACAAGGTGTAAGTAAAGGGCCTTGTTACACAAAGCTTAGCAAAATTTGACTATATGATTGATTGATGGATTGTGATGGACCGTGATATAACTTGACCCATATTTTGTCAGGTTATTTTTTATCATTTATTTGATTTGTATACAGTTGAATTAACATACACATCTTTTCGACGAAATTCCAAAACACAGGGAAAGCTTACATGACCCAAACAATTCAGGTATCGTTTATTGATACATTAACTTTGCGAGAGGGAGAAAACCTATTGGAGTAATCGGCTGAATTAAGTTATTCTTACGAAAGTCAGTATGCAAGAATTAAAGTTCGGTTTGTTTAACTTTTATCTTATTATTGGGTTTCAGACATAATACTCTACTAAATCCATTATACAAAACCCAGGCTACCCGGGCGTCAATTCCAAAATAGAGATCAAGTGTGTGACGGGGACTAAAACGCAAAAATCAATATTAAAGGCACCGTTTAACAATGTTAAATCTGAGATGCGTGGCCCTACGCGTTATCAGTGTCTGTGATATGGTGTAATATTGAAGCCCTATAAAAATTGCGCTTCAAAATGATCATGAAATGCCTTAAAAAAGTAAAAATCTTTGAGTGACTGTTTTTACCATACTCAATTTCCTCATGTTATAAAAACTGTTAGAAAAACGAATTTTTAAAAATTGCGCTTCAAAATGATCATGAAATGCCTTAAAAAAGTAAAAATCTTTGAGTGACTGTTTTTACCATACTCAATTTCCTCATGTTATAAAAACTGTTAGGAAAACGAATTTTTAAATTCAATTTCAAACCATAAATATCCTAATAATCAGACAAACGATCAAGGAAAATGTTAAATAATAAGTAGGGCAAACTTTCTCCCTGATGCAATAATTCTGTGAAGCTTTGATATAACAAACAATTGCACATTAAGTAATTTTGTCCCCTTCCTGCCAACAAAAAAATAGACTACGCCTCTCAATAAAATCGATATGTAGGCATCCGTTATGCTTATATTTAGGCATGAGATCGATGCACTAATTTGTAAGTCTGTATTTTATATTATCTGGTTTTCACAGATGATTCAATGAAAATCCTACCACATTAGTTAAAAGTGCATTTTTCCGGCTAGATCGCAAAGAAATCAATCATAACCTGGAACGTTGGATATTCAGGCAAAAGGTGTGCCCCAAAAATGTGCCCCATACACCTGAAATCTTTTGCTGATAAATTGTCTAGTTGCACCAATCGTAGTCCAAAGCTTTGGCGTCTATACGGTAATAATTGAACTATTAAATAAAGTTGTGTACAATATGAGAAATCATGGATCGAATACCATATTTCCTTAAACAAAACAACATATCTCTGCGAACTTTGTTTACCCCATCATAGGACTATGGGTTATGAATTCATGTCTCCTACTTTTCTTCTTATACGCGTATCGGTAATAATCTTCCATGCAGTACCTCCGGGGTCTATTCTCTATTCATAAGGACCGCTATTCATAAGGTCCGCTATTCATAAGGACCGCTATTCATAACGTGGAAATACCCGTACTTCCTGGTCCGCTATTCATAACGTTAAAAGAGGGCCACTATTCTTAAAGAAATAAGGTTCGTTAATCATAAGGACCGCTATTCATAACGTGAGTTGAGGGTCGCTATTCATAATTCACATTAACGGTCATTAATCATCAGGACCGCTATTCATAATATGAAATCAGGGTCGCTATTCATAATACGACGAGAGGGTCGCTATTTATAATACGAAATGAGGTTCATTACTTATAAGGGTCGCTATTCATAACACGGGAAGAGGGTCGCTATTCATAATACGAAATGAGGGTCGCTCTTCATAATAGGAATAGAGGGTCGCTATTCAAAATACGAAATGAGGGTCGCTATTCATAATAGGAGAAGAGGGTCGCTATTCATAATAGGAGTAGGGTTCGCTATTCATAATACGAAACGAGGTTCGCTATTCAAAAAAGGAGAAGAGGGTCGCTATTCATAATAGGAGTAGAGGGTCGCTATTCATAATACGAAATGAGGGTCGCTATTCATAATAGGAGAAGAGGGTCGCTATTCATAATAGGAGAAGAGGGTCGCTATTCATAATAGGAGAAGAGGGTCGCTATTCATAATAGGAGTAGAGGGTCGTTATTCATAATACGAAATGATAATCGCTATTCATAATAGAAGAGGGTCGCTATTCATAATAAGAGAAGAGGGTCGCTATTCATAATAGGAGAAGAGGGTCGCTATTCATAATAGGAGTAGGGGGTCGCTATTCATAATAGGAGCAGGGGGTCGCTATTCATAATACGAAATGAGGTTCGCTATTCATAATAGGAGAAATGGGTCGCTATTCATATTAGGAGCAGAGGGTCGCTATTCATAATAGGAGCAGGGGGTCGCTATTCATAATACGAAATGAGGGTTGCTATTCATAATAGGAGTAGGGGGTCGCTATTCATAATACGAAATTATGGTCGCTATTCATAATATAAGAGGGTTGCTATTAATAATAGGAGTTGGGGGTCGCTATTCATAATACGAAATGATGGTTGCTATTCATAATAGGAGTAGGGGGTCGCTATTCATATTAGGAGCAGAGGGTCGCTATTCATAATAGGAGCAGGGGGTCGCTATTCATAATACGAAATGAGGGTTGCTATTCATAATAGGAGTAGGGGGTCGCTATTCATAATACGAAATGATGGTCGCTATTCATAATATAAGAGGGTTGCTATTAATAATAGGAGTTGGGGGTCGCTATTCATAATACGAAATGATGGTCACTATTCATAATAGAAGAGGGTCGCTATTCATAATACGAAATGAGGGTCGCTATTCATTATAGAAGAGGGTCGCTATTCATAATAGGAGAAGAGGGTCGCTATTCATAATAGGAGAAGAGGGTCGCTATTCATAATAGGAGTAGGGGGTCGCTATTCATAATACGAAATGAGGTTCGCTATTCATAATATATAGGAGAAGAGGGTCGTCATACTTAATAAGGAAATATTGGATGGAGGCCATCCCCACAGCTACGGCGTTCTGCACAGGCACGTAGACAGAGTTTGATGTTTGGGAGGGCACATTCATGTAATCGATCGAGGTAAAAAAAAAAAAGGGGTCTAAAAAAGTTCAACCGATCTTGGACATTTTTTGGGGGGCACGTGCCCCCCCCTCCCCCCCCCCCCATGGCTACGTTCCTGGTCCTGCAGGGGGGCGACACATAGCCCTGAATAGTTGTCTCTTTTTGAAGTAGTTATATTTTATCTGTTATCTTTGATAATTATATAGAGCCAACCCCCGCTCATGTGGTGACGAAAAAAAAAGAAGAAGAGTAAAACATAACACACATGTAATCCTATCGTAAATTGTCCTCCTTGTTGGAAATCTTGCCCCACCACCCTGCCCTCGACTGATCTTATCGAGGCTACGCCACTGAGACGCCAAGCAGGCCCATTATCCATTTTAGTTTGCAATTTAAGAAACCAGTAATTGTTTATACGACAATAATGTTTTTGTAGAAAGTAATTTTTATTAGGACTTATGGACCTACAAATTATTGAGCGGGATTGGAACTGACCATAAGCCTAGTATCTACCGAGCCCCATCCCCCCCCCCCCCCATCAGTACGCCCTGGCGCGGATCAAGAATTTCCAATAGGGGGGGGGGGGGAGGGGGGCTGAAATTTGAAAAATACGCAGACCGTTTTTTCAACTCAACATACCAATACTAACAAGGTCATATTAGAAGCACGATACCGGTACCTACAAGCAGGCACACTGTTGGAAATGGGGCAAGCTCACTTCACGTCTCTTGTCCGATATCAACATTCCCCGCTTTTCAGTTATACATTTGGTTGACATTTTCATCGGGGGGGGGGGGCTAATGCCTCTTGCCTGAAAAGGTAATTTTCTAGTTCATGATTCGGCTAGTGAGCGAAACGAGCGAGCAAAAATTTGAGCATAATATGTATTTTGTGAAAGTGTTATTTATCACCAAGATAAACGAGAAAATATATCAAAAATTCATATTCGGTGTTTTGTATTATGAATAGCGACCCTCTTTCTGTGTTATGAATACCGAACCTTTCGTAATATTATGAATAGGGACCCTGATGAATAACGACCCCCATTTAGTATTATGAATAGCGACCCTCTTCTAATATTATGAAAACCGAACCTCTTCTTTGATTTTGAATAGCGGTCCTTATGAATAATGACTCTTATGAATAATGACCCTTTTCTCCAAATATGAAAAGCAGACCTTATGAATAGCGGTCCTTATGAATAGCGGACCTTATGAATAGGGAACCTTTTGAATAGCGGTCCTTATGAATAGCGACAATGACCCGTACCTCCCATGGAAACCACTTATTACGAGGACATTTGGACTGTGAAAAAATGCCTTGTTATAATTATGAGAGTGAAAACCAACAATGTAAGACTTTAATGAGCGGGGGCTAGCATAATTAATTTGTCATACCACGGCCCTGTTTCGTAGAACTTGACAATCAAATGCGTGTAAAACTGTAAGAGTTATTGTAACTTGTTTTTTATATCAAGTTTGAAATAGGTCCCTGGTATCTTTGTTTTAAATTAAACAGTTTCCATTATATGTAAAGAGTTTCCTGACAAAGGTTTTTTTCGATTTGTCCCCTGTGCAGTGTGATCCAGGCAGCAGGCCGCAATGGCTACCAAGTCGAAAGAAGAAAAACTCCAGTGTTTGAACTGTCCAATGTGTCTTGATGTCTTACGGAACGCTACCTTCCTTAGCTGTGGCCATTCCTTCTGCAGGGGTTGTTTAGAAGCATATGACAAGCAGCCGAAGGATTTGAATCACATTGTCTGCCCAGTCTGCAGGAAGTCGACCAAGCTGGATCAAGAACGGGTCGCAGGATTGACACCAAACTTCTTAGCCAAAAGTCTAAAAGATCTCCTCAAAGTGGACGTCATCGCACAAAGTCAGGAAGACGATCTATCATCAAAATTCTGTCCATTGCATAGTAATGTCTATAAAGACATTTACTGCCAGCCCTGTGGTGAGTTCATCTGTCTTACATGCTTTTTCGACAGCCATCAAGGTCACAAGATTAAGAAGCAGGAGGAGTTAGAAAAGAAGTTGAAGACCAAAAGAGATGCTCTTCTTGAGAAGAGCACGACGAGAAAGGCCCAGTTTGAACAGTGTTTGAGCAAGGCTGCCCTACGAAGAGATGTCATGAATGCACATCTGAGTGTTTTGGAGAGGGAAGTCAGAGATGCCTTTGCCATCAAGGTTGTAGCTCTCCAGCAAAATGAGGAAGAATTGCTAGAGAAGATAGAAGGCATCAGGAAAGACTTGGACAAGCAGTTGGAAGGCTGTATTTGTCGCTGCACAGAAGTCATTGGTAAGATCAGTAGTTCTGTCAAACTCTTAACCCATCATGCAAGTAAGCCTTTAGATCATGATATGATTAAAGCGGACCATCTGGGATGTGCTGATCTAGAGGATTCACTGATGGAGGTCACTGATGAAGAGTCTACAACACGTGTGGAAGAGATAAGAAGGAATGTACAGTTTTGTCCAGCTGGGGATAAACTCCTTGCCCTAGGTTGTATACATCTCGGCGACAACGACAAAGAGACTAATGGTAGTGAAAACACTTCAGATGATGCTTGGGTTTCTGAAAAAGCGGGAGTGCCACTAGCTAGCAGTCTAGGGACCGGAAATGCCATGCAACATGTGAATACTACTGGTAGAAGGCGTAGGAGAAACAGGGGAAGAGGAAAGCAGCAAGCTGGCAGTGAAGCCATATTGAATAATTCAATTAGTATTGTACAAACAAGGGCTTTCCCTGGTGAACGACGATTGTATGGGCTCGCAGCTCTGTCGAATGATGCAGTGGTTGTAGGATACGCCATGGACCGGAAAGGTTGTGACCGCTTTACCCTGTCAGGTGATGAGGATCAATACCTTGGGAGTGATGTGGGTGACGTCTATGATGTTGCTTTCCTTTCAGGTGGCAGGACAATCGTATCGAAGCATGGATATGAATTCTTTGTATACGACACCGTCATCGGAAGCAGTAGAGGTACGAGGTACGCTTGCAAGCAATATGGAGGATTTGTCCGGGTGTGCACTGATCAGCATGACAACATCTACGCCGTAAATAGTAATAAAGATATCTGCGTCTTCCAAGGTAGCAACCCTAACCTACAGAGAGTGGTCCCCACTGGGGATATCCGACCGCAGCAGATCTGCGTTACTACGACCGGCATAATGATCACCAGTACCGGTGACATCAGGCCTAGTACGGTCACTGTCTTTGACCGGGAAGGTCGCGTAGGCACTTCCATTGTAGCAACCCATGATAAAAAGTTTGTGTATGCTACGGTAGACAGCCTCGATAGAGTTCTGGTAGCAACGGTGAAACATAGGTCAGATGTGCTGAGATTAACAAGGTACAGGCTGCAAGGAATCCAGCTCATTGAGGAGGTGAAGTTCCAACCTCTCAGAATTCCTTCGCTAATACAACTCACTTATTTCTCGCGTTGTCTGTTTCACCAAGGAGGATATCTTTGGTTTCACATTGTCAGTCTTACACCCAACAGGGTGGCTGTAGCTACAGAGCACCATCTCTTTTTCATACACCTTATAGAGATGTAAGGAGTGGAGAGTTTGGTGATACCACTCTAGGCCCTGTTTCATAAACCTTGTTATCAATTACTAGTTACAATACATGTTATAAATTACTGATGTCCTTGCATCATTGGCTAAGAGCAAGGTTGCCTTAACAACAAAAAATTGTATTTAATAAGAAGTTGTATGAAACCGAGCCTGGGTTTGTTTGCCTGAAATAGTATAATGTATTTCGACTTGTACGACAATACTCTGCTTTATCCATGAAGGTACGTTAAGATATAACATGGTGAACTGCATTTTTTTAAAAATTTAACAGTGTGTAAATTGAATGCGCTCAACAATATTCTCTGAGCTCTGTGTTATCCATAAGATACAGAAATGGACAGCATATCGCACTTATGTCATCATAACATCTAATGTACCAGCGATGTAAATGGCAGTCCGAAAAAGTCGACAATTTTTTTCAAAATCGTGTTAGGGAAGTGTAAATGGCCTACTGTGACATAAAAACATGCAAAAGGCTTACTAGTTAGTGATGTCGGTGAATGAAAAGTTGTTTGACATGATTATCTGAATGGAAGTTTGATTAACATTAATACTAATTACGCTAGTTCTTGTAAATTTCTTTACCAAATCTATGAGCTGGTTATCTAAAATTAATTATATGAAAAAAAAACGGTTGAATGAAGGTATTAAGATTAGACCCATATAATGTTTATAAATATTTGGATATTAAGTAATTTTTTTTCTTTGAACCTTTTAACGAATGAAGAGTTACAGAATGTTAAATATTGTCAGGTAAAGCATTCCAAATATCCGAACCATGGTGTCTTATCGAAATATAGACTACAATATTTTGGATTAGTTAAATGGAGGTCGGATGAACTTCGTGTAGGATAAGGATATACATATATTACTATTGGACACACGAATATTTGAAATTCTATTAAATGGTATAATTTTTTACAACACCTTGGGAAAGAGATGAATTAAAGATATGTGATAATGGGTAAGCTATTAAGGGAATTATTTGTTTTCATAAATATACATTATACATTATATTTTGAAAGAAATGTTGTGGAATCGATCAGAAAAGGTTGATCATCCAGCTTATAAGTATTGATATGTGCTGCAAGGTTCTGGAATCATCAAAATAATAAGAAATTAGCCCCTGTCTTGGTAAAGTTACAAGCACTGTACACAGAAAGATGTATATGGGACTACACGAACGAATGGAAGCTATACTTTTGATTTCTGCTTCAAGATGGTAGGAGGTAGATTTATTTGTTTGTGTAACTATGAATCCAAGTTATTAAGTTTCAAAGTATCTAAGTTCTATTTAGAAATGATCAAAGAATGAGAAAAGTTAGAAGGTTCTTGGAATGTTAAAGAAAAGAATGATCTAATTATTTTTAACAAGAAAAGAAACCTTGTTGAAAAAGAAAATGATTTTTGGTGAGGAGTTGTTTACTCGCAATAATATTTCAGTTCAAGATATTTTTACTGAAAATGGCGTGCGGTCAATATCTCATTTTCAAAATGTGGGGTTAAAAGGAAACAAAATTCTTGTTGTATGGAATATCGGAGAAGCTATTTTGAGAAGCGGCAAAAAGGATAACTGGAGTTTAGTGGATGTAAAAGAGTATGATATTTGAATGCAGTTTACAGTGCTTTGAAGCTCCTCATGGATTTATTATCGAGGAAGGTTCATGAATATTTTATTTGTTTTGAAGAATCATGATGGACAGAGATTTTCAGATTTTTCAAATGAGCCTGTAGGGAGATATTTAGTAGGCCTATGAAAGTTACTCTTATTATTAAACAGACTAAGAGAAGTTCAGTATAAGCTGCTTCATGGAGCAATGTTTACTACAGAACACTTATTCAGATTCGGCTTTGTTCAATATAACTTGTGCTCATTTTGTAAGCAGATTTGTTCTGGGAGTGTGTACATGTTCACATGTTATGGCAGAATTTAAGAGCTATGTTTGAGCTAAGGGAATTAAGGTCTGTCGAATAAGTAGATATTTTGTCATGTATATTTATTTTTTAGTTTTGTTTGTATATGTAAATATCTTAACTACTGTTCGGGGAACTATGCCTACACAAGGCCATTTGGCCTTATTTTTTAGTTCCCTATCTTCATTTTCTTATAAATTGCAAATGCTTATCATGGTATGAACCTTTGTATTGTTTTTATTGAAAATGGAAATGAATAAATTGAATTTAAAATTTGAATTTGAATTCGTTTAGGGTGGTCCGGTAATTCCCCGCGATTAAAGATATTTAATATAATTATTCTTGCAATGAAATATTGGATATATAGATGCAGGGGAAGGTTCGTAATATTATCTTTGGGTGAGTTTCAAACAGAACTGTTGGAATTGAGGAAAGAAGAAAAGAATATTACAAGGAAGGCAGGTAACTTAGCCTTACATTTACAAAATTGTGAGCAAGTGAAGTTTTCATGAGCTTTGAACACTGGGCTATTGTAGCCTCGTTTAAATGATTTTTTAATAAAAATAGATTATTTCTATTTTTCTGTCGCTCCAACTTGGGGTATTCTGAGTAGGCTAGGAATAGTGAGTCGTATATGTGTGGAAGTGTGGTCGGGTGGTGTATGTCGCATGGTGGGGGGGGGGGGGGGTAGTAGTGTGCTTGGTTGGATGGGGTTATTTGTTTTATGTTGCAACTGATTTATTTTTTTCATCAATCGTACAATCTATGTAATGAAAACGTTTTTGAATTCATGTCAAAATGTAAAACAACTGTATTTTATTTCTAAGATTGATTTGTATTGTTTGGAATCAATAACCAAAAAATGGAAAACAAAGTGTGCGTGTATGTCGGTGTATGTTTTTTTTAATTGTAACTGGAAGGTAAAAACGACATTCAATTAATCCTAGAAGAAATATGTTCTTGCATAGCGCCATCTACTGTTGTGTAAGTTCATTATTATAAACGGAAAGTTGACGGTGGTTTTGAGGGTAAGAATACATTTGTTCTTTATCTGGATCTTATTCAATTTTTTCATTCATATACTCATTCATCCATTCATTCATTTACTCACTCATTGCTTTGTATGCTTGTGTCTCTGTTACTTTCCCCAGAAGGCTTTTGACAGAAAGCTGAATCAATTTAATTGTTTCTGAAAACTTTTACAACTGTCTAAAAAATGAAGAAAACAAAGAAATTTCCAAGACTAGTTTAAACATCTCGCATATCGCTTCCTCAAGTCATCTTCCTATCTAAATTCAAATAAATGATCAGAATTGAAATCAGAATTGAAATATTGATGCTGATTGAGAAAGAGAAGAAAATTAAGCATAATTCGACGGCATAATGGAAGGCGCTCGATTTTTCCGAAGGTTCGTTTTTCCGAAGTTTCATCATTTCTAAAGCACATATTTCCGCATGATAGGGAGATCATACATGTGATTAGGAAAGTTATGAACCCTAAGGGTTCATAACTCCAAGCATTTCTTGTGTCCTTCCGAATGTTCGTTTATCTGAACATTAATTTGTACACGGAGTTCCTGAAGTGGAATAGGTATTGTCATTATTATTAAGGTTCGTGATTCCGAAATTGTAATAGGGTTCAAAATTCCGAAAGAAAGAAAGGAGATTCCTTATTCCGAATAGCGAGATAAGGCTCTGTGTTTTCTTTTAGGAATCATTAATCCTTTTTTTATTTTTTGGAGTTATGGACCCTATTTCCTAATCCGAATGATGAACCACATTTAATTTTTCGGAAAAACGAACCTTCGGAATAACGATCCTTCGACATTATTAAAGCTTCGGAAAACAACATGCAACCATTCGATACTTTATTGGCATTGTTGCAAACCAGTCAAAGACACTATATTATGTATCATAGATTAATTTTGTATTGATATAAAAACTGAAATCATTACTTTAATCGAATGCAAGAGGGCGTTCGTGCGTTTACCGCGCGCTACAATCATTCAAAATCTCGGAACCATTGTGGTCGATGTAACAAAGATGTGATGTTTCACTTGAGACTTTGGAGCTCTCCGCAAATGGATGAAAACTATGGCCTGTGTATGCGAGACTCAATGGGAGCACCTTCTCAATCGGATATATAATCAGGAGTAGCAGTTATTCACGACTTATCAAAGGTGAGCACTTCATATTATTAATAGAAATGTTATCAATCACATAATTAACATCACTTTAAAGTTGTTTTATAAATCACCTTCTTTTAGAACACATACATGTATTATAGAACTAAAAAGACTTTTGTCAACTTAGGTTTATAGCCGTTTGGTCTACAGCTAGTTCGTCTACCACCCAATTAAATAATTTCCATATTTTCTACACCCAGCCAGTCTACTATATCCACTTGGTCCAATAATCATTTCATCTACTTATCATTTGGTCTAATGATCATTTAGGCTATTAGTCGTTTTGTCTAAGTTCTTGCCTGGTTACGTTTCCGATCCACGATTTCTCATATTCTACACAAATGTATTTAGTTCAGTTATTACAAATTGGACGTCAAGGCTTTTGACTACGATTGGCGCAACCAGAAAATGTGATAATTTTAACTGGTTTCACACCACAAGAATAACATTACTTTCAAATTGTAGTTTAGTGTTTTTTCAAAAGATGATAAACGTATCTACTTGAAGTTACTCTTAGTATTACTTTTCGTACTATAGTAGTAGTGGTAGTAGTAGTAGTATAATTAGTAGCAGCAGTAGTAATAGTAGTAGTAAAGGTAGTAGTTTGATAATAATGATGAGGAGGAGGATTAGTTATGATATTATTATAATCATGATCATTAATATTTTTGTTTAACCTTAATTTTATTATTATTATGAATGGTAGTAGTAGTAGTAGTAGTGGTACAGTGTATCTTTATTATTATCATTATCGATATGACTACCAGTATTATTAACATCAACACAACTATGATATTATCATTTCTTGTTTTAAATAATTATTATCATCATCATCTTGGTCTTTAAAATCATCAAACTAAAACTAATAGAATTAAAACAAAATGGGGGAATTGTGATATATCTAGTGTACTCTTAATCATAAATGTATACTTCCTTGTTGTAGGCATATGGCATTTTATGTTATGTTAAGCTTTAATAAATTAGAACAGCTTGAAAATAATGTTATTATTGTAGTTTGAAACCACTTAAAATTATCATATCACGTTTTCACAAGGCGTTTCCTACTTTCATTAAGTAGAATCGATTTTCCGCTTTAGGCAAGAGATTCGTTTTGTGCTAAAATACGTGTTGAATTAGAGGTCCTTGTAAAAAGTAAATTTCAATGGTTTTGTTAATAATTAAAGTTACCATATCATGTTTTCAAAGGGCATTTTCTACTTACACGAGGTAAAGTCTGGTTTCACATTAAGCAAGAGATTCGTACTGTGCTAAAAATACGTGTTGAATTAGATGTCCTTGTCAAAAGTAAATTTTAATGGTTTTGTTAATGATGAAATTATCATATCATGTTTTCAAAAGACCGTTTATATTTCATAAGGTAGAGTCTGGCTTCGCATTAGGCAAGAATGGCATTGACCTCAAGCCTTTTTGTTGTCTCGAATGATAATTTTTAATTTGCATTTCAGCAGGGGCGGCGATCCCGGGGGGGGGGGACGGGGGGACACGTCCCCCCCCCCCCCTCGATTTTTGTAGGGGGGGATCGTCCCCCCCCCCCGGAAAAATAGAAAAAGTACACAAAAATAATGTACAGCAAATACTGACTAAAGACTGCAACACACTATTAGGCTTTGGAGGGCCCAAGAGTGCAGCGTTTAGACAAATAAAAATGCAAAAATCTTCTGGCTCGAGAGCTATGCTCCCTCACATAATATCCTTCAAAATGTACAATTAATATTGTAGAAAAGTGAAGTGTAAAACAGGTATTTTGTTTGTTTTCATACTATAGTTTTGCTAAGGAATATAATTTACCTTGACCCTCTCGTTCACTATGCTCACTCACTCGTGCTTTGGGCATCCCCCCCCCCCCCGATAAAATTCAAATGGTTTATTTCTAATTCGATACCAGTTACTAATTATTTAAAAATGTTACTGAAATGGCATGATTTTCCCCAAGCTTCCGGGGGCTCTGCCCCCTGTACCCCACTAAGGGCCCTAAAGCTTTCCCTGGTTACTTAGCTGACCATAATTAAATTCCTAAGACACCTGAGCTTCCGGGGGCTCCGCCCCCTGGACCCCACCAGGGCCCTAAGCGGGCCTCTGGATGGTCCTCTGACCATATTCAAAAGCCTAAAACCCTGAGCTTACGGGGGCTCCGACCCTTAAACCCCACCAAGGGCCCTATAAGGCGGCTCCTGGATGCTCATTTGATCGTAATTAAATGCCTAAAACCGCTGAGCTTCTGGTGGCTTCGCCCCCTGGACCCCAGTACGATTAGTGACCTGCATGCAAGTGTCACAAATAAGGTATCAAAATATGCTCATCTGACCCTTATTAAATGCCTAAAAACTCTGAGCTTCATGGGGCTCCGCACCTTGACCCCCGCCGGGGCTTTGCCCCTGGACCCCACGCCAAAGTTACACCCAACTTAATTGCTTTGCTCTATCTGATCGCAAATACTTTACCCCCCCCCCCCCCCCCCTTCCAACTTTGAAAAACGGTTCCGCGGGGCCTGCATGTAACATGTAAGAGCGATGATGATGTGGATTTGTTTCTCCCCTCCCCCCCCCCCCCCCCCCCCCCCAAAAAAAAAAAACGTTTTGGCTCATTACGTCACTCCCCCCTTGTTCCTCGCATTTCGTCCCCCCCGGTCATGAAAAGAAATCGCCGCCCCTGTATTTCAGTAATATAATCTAGGGCCCTGTTTCATGAAACTTGATATCAATATCAAGTTACAAGCTACTGTTATAAGCTACCGAAATCAAGGCATCTGATTCGCTGAGAGCAGCTTTGTCACAGAATTTTAGCTGTTGTTATAGAAAACAGGTTTTGTAAAAAGGGCCCCCAGAGATGATGTCATGTGTTATTACATCCATTCATTCTATCGCATGTGGGGAGTGGATAATGTGCAAGGTAGATCAGCTGGAGAATAATACTGTATGGAAATGCGTTATGTAAGACTGTACGGTAGTTATTTGCAATGACGAACCTTCGTCATTGCCTTGTTTTCGTTCACATTCTGCCCCATTAATATTCTCCTTTTCCTCCTTTTCCTCCTTATCGTCAGGAAATCGCATTCGTTTTGCACGTAGTGTTTGTGATTCCTAGTTAGGTGCTTTCCTCATGTCATTTTCCTTTCAAATTTCATAGGCATAGTCTCTAACATCTCATCAAGGTCACTACATTCTTCGATTTTGGAAATCACTCATGCATGACTGTCCAGGCGCCATTTTGTCCGTTTCTGGTCCATTTTAAGGTTTTTATATCTTCCTTCCTATCTCCACTATCCTTCATCCTACAAATTCTACAAATCCTACATTCTAACAAATTCATCTAGATAGTCTGAGAGATGTTCTTTCATCTGCGACAAATGACTTGACCTTCAAAATGCCATCTTCATACTCGAAATTCAAATCTAAAACCGACTCCGTCAAAAATCTCTCAAGTTCTTGAAAAATGGACCCCTAAATAATCTAAAACTGCCATAACTTTCTCATATAAATTCCGTTTTGTATTTAAATCTCACAGTATCTTTATCTCATAATTGCACATAGCCATGCGAAATTTCACGCTCCAATGGCTTTGCACAACATAAATAGCGCCCTCTAAAGTTCTGGGAATTGGCTTTCTCTCTGTGGCCGTATCTCCATAATGGCTTGGCAAACCCGTACCCTTTTTTGGATTTAGATACTTGAGGATATGCCCTTTCCAGCCATATACAAAATTATATACCCTATCACTGACCAAATTTGAGAAAATTGCCCTCCAAATTCGCCATTTTCACGAAAATTCCGAAATAACTTCAACTTGCTCTAAAATGGCGATCTTTAAACCTAACTCGATGAAACTTGGCAGACACATGTATCCATATACGTGACAACTGTCTGCCAAGTTTGGTAAATTTTAATAACGTCAGCGCAAAGTTATCGCCCAAAATGATGAATTTGCTATGCATTACATAATAGCGCCTTAAATGCGGGCAGTACATTGCGTGCAGATGACAATAGTGTCAAACTGACCGCAATGAAGTGCCCTTTCGAATGATACCAAGTATGGTATATGTTTACACAGAAAATTGTGAGTAAATCGCATTTGAACAAGGGTCACTATACGAATTCCGCCCGATTATAACACTTATCGGCCATGACGTCATTTTTTTCAGACTACTTTTCGCCCCCTAAACATCCTTTTTTTTCCTTGAAAATTTGCAATGACATTCCGAGATGCAATACGCAGGGCACCTCGTGACCGGATTTTTGGAATTAGTCAAGGGGGCCATTTAAGACGCCATTTTGTCCTTTAAATCTATTTTACATCACATGTTTCGATTGGATTATCATAGAAAGAAAGAGAGTAGTTTACAATAACAACCATGAAATTCTCTTTCCAATGATACCATATACGGCCCATAAAGAGACATAAAGAGAGAGAGAAAAAACAATTTAACTCCGGTCATAATACAGATCCTGTACGTTTTCCGCCCATGCATTACACGCATTGTCTATGGGGCAAATCGGGTTCACGCTTTTGACCCCTAGAACGATCTTGATTGCAATGACGAACATGCAACTAATCCCATTTGTTTTTGCACGCAGTGCTTGCGAGCCCTTTTTAGGTTCTTTCCCCTATCTTAATTTCTTTCAAACATCGTAGGCATAGTCACTACCATCCCATCAAGGTCACTATTGAGGCCTTTCTTTCGCCCTACTTGTCTCCAATATTACAGAAGCTAAAGACTTCGTACAAATTGCTCTGGATAGTCCGAGAGAAGCTCTTTTGTTCGACACGTAGAAACACGGCGTCATTGCACGCACATCGTTGTGACACGATTGCATTTCTAGTATTTACGTTGTTATTATCGTTATGATGATAAGGATGAGGATTATGGGGATTATTATTATTAGTATTATTGTTATTATTTGTTTTGTATCAGTATTAATGTAATCATATTACTATTATCATCTTTGTTATTATTATTATAGTTTCTACTACTACTCTTGTACTCTTACTACTAACTACTACTACTACTACTACCACTACTACTACTAATACTACTACGACTACTACCACCACTACTACTACTACTACTACTACTACTACTACTCCTACTACTACTACTACTACTACTACTTCTACTACTACGACTACTATTACCACTACTACTACTCCTACTACTCCTACTGCTACTACTACTACACTACTACTACTGCTACTACTACTACTAATACTACTACTACTAATACTACTACTACTACTACTACTACTACTTCTACTATTACCACTACAACTACGAGTAGTCGAGTACCGTCGCTACTTTTACTACCACCACTACTACTACTACTACTACTACTAATCCTACTACTATACTACTACTACTATTACTACTACTACTACTACTACTACTACTACCACTGATACTGCTGCTGCATAATGATTTTATTTCATAGCGGTAGGCAACACTATCTTATTTATTATTCAGCGTGGAAAGAAACTTACTTTTCTTCCCTGCTGACGGACAGGGTCAGAGCAAGGAGTTATACATTTCCAAATGTACAACTGCTTGGCCAGAGGGGGCGCGAATGAGCACATATTCCCGAAATTTAGGAAAGAGAGAGAGACAGGCGAGGGAAATATGACAGCAATAACCCTTTGAGAGAAAGAGAAAGAGAGAGAGAGAGAGAATAATTACCCTCTCCCGACCGACCTAATTAGTGCCATTTTTAAAACGCATTCCATTCACCCATTCACCCCTTCATCACCTTACCTCGCTACGTCAGTGTTCAATGGTATAATAAAGCCGAGTTCAACGTCTTGAATGATTGTCAATCACTTTGGTGATTAATATCTGTAGTTATATGTTAGGTTTTTCTCCTGTTATTGTTAAGCAATAGGTTTTCATTTAAAGAGAGAGAGAGAGGGACGGGTTTGTGAAAAAAGACGTACTTCTCTTTCTCTATCTCTCCCCCTCTCTCTCTCTCTTTCTCCCTATGTCATTCTCTCTCCCCACCCCCTCTCTCTCTCTCTCTTTCTTCCCCCTCTATCTCTCTCCCTTTTATATTCTCCTGTGTGTCCTCTCTCTGCCTCTCGCTCTCTCTCTCTCTTTCTCTCCCTTCCTTACTCCCCACCCCTTTCTCTCTCTCTTTCTCTCCCTTCCTTACTCCCCACCCCTTTCTCTCTTTCTCTCTCTCTATCTCCCCCTCTTTCTCCCCCTCTCTCTCCCTATGTCATTCTCACCCCACCCCCTCTCTCTCTCTTTCTTCCCCCTCTATCTCTCTCCCTATTCTTTTATTCTGTGTGTCCTCTCTCTGCTTCTCTCTCTCTCTCTCTCTCTCTCTCTCTTTCTCTCCCTTCCTTACTCCCGGCCCCTTTCTTTCTCTCTCTCCCTCTCTCTCCCCCTCTGTCTCTCTCTCTCTCTCCCTATGCCAATCTCTCCCCACCCCCCTTTCTCTCTTTCTTCCCCCTCTATCTCTCTCCCTATTATTTTCTTATGTGTGTCCTCTCTCTGCCCCTCTCTCTATCTCTCTCTCTCTCTCTCTCTTTATCTCCCTACCTTACTCCCCACCCCTTTCTCTCTCTCTCTCTCTCCCTCTCTCTCTCTCTGCCCCCTCTTTCTCTCTCTCTCTCCCTATGCCAATCTCTCCCCACCCCCTCTCTCTCTCTTTCTTCCCCCTCTATCTCTCTCCCTATTCTTTTCTTATGTGTGTCCTCTCTCTGCCCCCTCTCTCTCTCTCTCTCTCTCTTTCTCTCTCTCTTTCTCCCCCTTCTTTCCTCTCCCATCCCTCATATGTCTCTCGTATTTGCTTAACTATTAGGATCTTTTGATGGCCAATGATCGCCCAAAATCCGTTATTAATCTCTTTAACATTAGTGTTTTCTCATGCTGGAATAAACATAAAGCTTTCAATTTAAGGAAGTGAGTTAGGTTTGGGAAGAAAAGGACATACTAAACATTTGACTCTTTCTCCCCCGCTCCCCTTCCCTCTCTCCCTCTCTCTCTCTCTCTCTCTCTCCCTCTCTCTAACCTACTCTCTTTTCCCTTCTATCTTTCTTCTTCTTTCTCCCTCCCCTTCTATCCTATTTCCCTCTTTCTCTCATTTTTCTCAACTTTAGGACATCTAATAACTTTAAGTCAGAATTAAATCTCATTTTAAGGGCTGATACAAATAAAAATTATCTAGGTTCATTGCCTAATTGACACGAACGTGTGAAGGGGATAGTAAAATCATATCACGACTCTACACCTTTCTTTTCTCGTCTTGGACTAGATCAAAATGTCGCAAATAGGGTTTAAACAATATTTTAAAAAACCTATGACCTAATTCGTGTTTCGCTTTGGCTGGCAGTGTATTTGTGTATCTATCTATCAAGGTATTTTCTCCAGGTTCGGAGGTTGATTTCAACTTATATTCTTCCTCATATCTCTTTTCTCGTCCATTCTAGTACACTCTTGCAGTGTGGTTCCACTCTATATCTTACCGTTCCCCTCCCAATATTAAATCTTGGTTTCCCTCTCGGTGTAGAACCTTCTACTTTTCCTTCCAACAAATCTTTCTCATTCACAGACAATGGTAACAATAAGGAACGTTCGTCAAACTTCGTGTTTTTTGTTATCACAAGAAATGCTATATCGTGTTTTTTTATAGAGATGCTTATCACAATAAACACGTGTCGAATATCGAGTCGTGAGGGTCATGTATTCACGAGTTTGAGGGTCATGGCTTCAAATTCAAGGTCGACTTGAGAAAGCCTTAAAGATAAAGTTGAGTTCTGGTCATGCGATTGCATTGTGAAAGAAACGTTGTGGAATCGATCAGAAAAGGTTGATCATTTAGCATATAAGTATTGGTGTGTACTGCAAGGTTCTGGAATCATCAAAATGATAAGAAATTTGGTCCAGTCTTCGTAAAGTTACAAGCACTGTACACAGAAAGATGTATATGGGACTACGCACACGTCGGCGATACGTGCGTTTATCTCTCACAGACCAATAGATAAACTAATTTACCAAATATATCAATTAGTAGGCGGTTTCCCGGCAAAATTGTTATCATCATGTATTAGTCAAAACATACTCTTTCACATGATTGGTAATAAGAGCTTCCATTTCATTTTTTGAAATTGGGGCGTTTCCAATACTGGTCTTTACCTTTAAAGGGCCTGTGACATCGAAAAACAATTAGTAACGTATGTATTTTGCTGTTGTAGTAATATGTTTATGGTTAGTTTTCAGGCACTCATTACGTCTACTAAAGATTTAGAGTTTAGAATAGCAAAAAAAAAAGAAAAAAAATTGCTCCCCTCTTTCAAAAGTGGAGGATAGACTTTAAATGATGTTCGTATGATGTATTATGAAAATAAAGGAAGACATTTTTCCAAGTTTTTCAAGTTTATTTATTTCACTTTATCAAAGATAACATAATTAATCATAATGAACAATGGTAATTATTATAACTAAACATACAATTTAGAAAACATAATGTACATGATAATAGTTATAATAGAGAATACAATCATATACATCAATCAATAAAGTCGGGGATCTACTAAAAAGCAAAGCTTGTATGATGTAGGTCCCGGTTTATAGGTTTATATATAAATTAGGGCATTTTCATTGGGTTTGCTTATATATTTATTTTTCCGTTGTTACTAGCCTTAGCTACACTGTTTAAAGTCCTGTTCATTGTGGTAGTTCTTTGATTTTGATTCATAAAAACTAAACATTTAATTAAAAAAAAAAAACGTTAGGGATCACCTTACGTTTAAGACGAATCCTCACCAAAGTACTCTCTGAAACGGAAAGAGAGAATCTTCAATCTTTTTTCACCCCGCGTCACGTCAGTAATCAATTGATTCGTTTTACTCCATTTGCACTCCATTTTCACTGTCCATGGGTGTCGAGTCAGGAATCACTCCTATTTTTGTTAAAAGACAGTAGTTGGGTTTTCCTGGGAGGGTGGATTCCACAGTTTCTTTCCACTATTTCAGCTTTGATATTCCACTCCTGTCCATGCAGACATTATACTTGTAGGTGAATAGCCGTTGAAACGACCGGTTCGTTTACAACTCAATTAGTCTTTTAATGATTATTTATTTAGATGATTAAATGATTATTAGACCATATCAATGTTACACAAAATGGGCGTTAGACAAACAGGTAAGTAGACCGACTAGAAAGTAGACTAAATGAGCAATAAACCAAATAGGTAGTACACTTATTGGAGATATGACCAAATGGAAATTAGACCAAAGGACTATTAGACTAAATGGTCATTATACCAAATGATAAGTGGATGGAATGATTATTAGTCCAAGTGTATACTTTATTCACGGCTAACAAAATAACAAACAACCAAATTTGCGTTTATGTCGTGGCTTTATTAACATTTTGAGATGGACGCTTATTTTGCACATTTTGATTTTCTGTGTGTCATAACAAAATAACACAGATATATTGAATCATAAAAAAATGCTTACAAATGCAATGCTAGGCCCCCCGCCTATGAAATCGAGTGATGCCTAGGCTAAACTTATATACATTAAGTCATTATATCAGCCCCCCGCCTATAAAATCGAGTGATGCCTAAAGTTATGCTAGGCCCCCCGCCTATGAAATCGAGTGATGCCTAGGCTAAACTTATATACATTAAGTCATTATATCAGCCCCCCCGCCTATAAAATCGAGTGATGCCTAAAGTTATGCTAGGCCCCCCGCCTATGAAATCGAGTGATGCCTAGGCTAAACTTATATACATTAAGTCATTATATCAGCCCCCCGCCTATAAAATCGAGTGATGCCTAAAGTTATAGAATATAGATGTATATATATACCAGCCTCTCCGCCTGTAAGATCGGATGATGCCTAAGATTAAAGCGTGACACCCTGAGTTTGAAAATGTGTAGGTACAACTAGGCCCCCCCGCATTCAAATCGAATGGGGGCCGGAAAACTAAGACTTGACATGCGAACAAATTCGACTGAATATACATTGGCAACCCCCTCGCATGTAAAAATTGAGTGTGGTCGAAAATTATCGGATGACAATTATTGATCAATAAACTTATCAGTACCATGTGATTGGTGATTTGGAGGCATAATTTGACAAATTACCGCCAAACGAGAATATATTTATATATGATCGGCCGCCAAATCACAACGTTGTCATCACATTACAATAATTTGAGGGACATCTCCATAGAGGCCAAGCGTATTCAAAACGCACCACAAAAGGGCGCACAATCAGGTATGGGCTTTTACACACACTGTCCATTTTACGAGCTCATATCTCCCCGAATATATCTTGATGTACAAAAAAAAAAAAAAAAAAAAAAAAAAAAAAAAAACCCGATTTTAATGAAAATTCAGGTATAAGACTTGCTATAGATGCCAAATTTGTCTACTTTTGTGAAAATTTTACATAGGTACCGTTCGAGTTGAAAAATAGCTTACAGGGCACTTTCTATGGCAATTAGCCTGCCACAACACGCGTTTTCACATTGACGCGAGGTGGAATATTTCCAACCGGATTTCCAAATTTGGCGGGGCGTTTCACTGTCGACACGTTGGTCATTCACAAAAAACCTACATAGGTAGTTGCAACAGATCCTTATGCATATTCATGAGAAATTTCGTGGCAATTTGCAAAAATTCGCCATAGGTACCTTGTCAATATTCATAAACCTTGTCAATCAGACTAGCTAGCAAGGCCATTTTGCCCATGCCATAGGTGTACACACAATAGCATGCGCGTGCAACAATTGTAATACGCGATGCTGATTGGATAACTATCGTTAGAGTATGATGTCGCATAAGGTTAGCGCGTGATCACTTCATAAATATTCATTCCTTATGACCTCCGAACGGCTCTCAACCACTGGCGCGCGCGTATGCAATGTGCACACTACGCGCTAATTGGTTTAATCTGTTTTACATTGCGCGTATGCGAATAAGGTCAACTCGTGATAGTTATATGAATATTCATTAACCAGTACCACCAATGGGCTCTGATTGGCTGTATGTAAATGAAAACAAATACGTCATACCTCATTAGGTTTTGTCCCCTGACGCGTATTAACTTGTTGTAATGAACGATTTCTGTGCACTAAGGGAATATCTACCGTATGCTTAACTATTTACACTTTGGTGGAATTAACATTTCAATTGGCCAAATTAACCAATGTACATGTACAGGCATGTACTTTTTCGCCCTTAGCTAATTTATAACCCTCTAACAGACTACAGAGTATCGTAATAAACTTATCTCTACATCACCGGCACATCATTATGCCTAATTCATTCCCCTCAAAGAAGTGACTAAACCGTTAATGCCCATTTCGAAATGAAGCATTCGCAAAACTGGTCATTTACCAATGTCCACCTAAACCTGCCCCATATAACCATTATTTACTCTCCACAACTTTGTTACTCCCAAAATAAGGCACTCTTATCCCAACAACAAAAACATGATCTTGCGGTGCCGGACTCAAACTTTTTTGCGGGATTTACTTTGCTACCCGAACAGACTTAAACATTGAAATATAAAAACGCTGAAATATAAGAACACTGAACTATAAGAACATTGAAATATAAGAACAAACAACGTGTTTTGTAACATTATCATTGTTTAACTACTTGAATGAACCGAGATAGGACAGGCCCTCCTTCAGGTCAGTGATAAACCTGTCCAAACCCTCATTGGAGAGATGCAATCCGTCCGGCCTATATAAAGCCCTATCCTTATGCCAGCTAACAGTGGAAGTTAACAGTGGAAGTTCCAGCTAACAGTGGAAGTTACAAACTGATTCAGCCGAGGACGCAGGTTCGAAACTGATTCACGTCTTTCGGATGGTGACGTCTAAAGGTCGGTCCCCAGACGTAAATAATCATATCTGATTGATACACGTCTGTAAAAACCAATTACACACACACACCTTATGTCGGGGTGTGGAATGGCCTTTCCCCCATTCCTGCCGGCCAAGGCGCGAGCGTATCGGTTCGTGGCCCTCCTTCTATCGTCTAATTTTTTCTGCTCTTCCAGACTACAGCATTTATATTCTACTCGTTCTAGGATGTCAGACCATATTATTGTCGTCTCAGTGTTCGATGTGATTAATCTGTTCACCGCATTCGCCATCGCCCTCTTCGAACATCCCTCTATGTCATTCGTGCCCACGTGTAACACTAAAACGGTCGGCTTCGTCAGGCCACTGGTAATCGACTCTAGCCATGCGTTTGTTTGGTCCAAGCGAAGGCCCCGCTTTCCAGCCCAATGGATGACCGTCCCCAAATCCATATCGGCGCAGCCAGTCCGCTCCGCCCTGCGATGGGCCCAGAAAAGGATAGAGTCGCCTACTATCCATATTTGTTCTGTGGACAAAATAAGAAAAGAGGACTGGGCAGCATTTTGTATTCCAAAGAACATGCATTAATGTGAACTTGAAATCCCATTGTATTTTCTTGCTCTTGTTCTGCATGTATGTTTGTTGTCTGCTTGACTTCGTTTTCATTTTCATGTTGTAGCACCATTATGATTATTATTGCTATTATTATTATTAGCTTATTTAACCTCTCGAGGCGAGGGACTTATTCCTCTGTGTGTTGTACATATATTCATTCCTGTGTATGCGGCCTCACCCTTACATTATTGGCCCCGGACACGTTAACCTCATCATTCACTCTGTTATATTTTGTACGTATACCTGGCGAATCAAATCAAATCAAATCAAATCAACCCCAACGGTACTTTGCAACATTGCTCATATTTAAACAACCATATCAATATATCTGCGATGCGCGGAGGAAGCCCATCGACCCATGTGCTGTATTTGGGCGTCCGAGCAGCCCGCCATAGCAGCGGTTGTAGCCGCACCTATACGAAAAGAATGGGAGGAAAACTGTATGACATGCATCTCTTTATCATGGCACTGAACTCATGCCTGGTGAGAGGAAGTGAACCATATGAGCAAAAGAAAGCCTCCCCACTTCCCGGGCGCATTTTCAAATATCTAAGGACCGCCTTTACGGGACAACTACCCGCCTCAATTTCGTGTATTGAAATGGTGCAACCGTTTCCCCTCGGATCAGTTTTCGATTCCCTTAAAGAGAGACTCACCCGGCGATGTGGTGCACTGCCGGTGACTGGGCCACGTCCGTGAAACGCGGCATTCGATCCCGCCTATGCCGTGATGCCACTGTGTGATGTGCGACCAGGCCAAAATAATGATATGGACTCTCCTTTCTAATCAGGCCCAACGACAAAGGCCAGCCCAAAACCCGAGTATAATCCCGCTGGTCGCTCACGAGAAGAAATAATTCAGCGTTATATATCCAACTAATTATTCCAGTGCAGTGCTAACTTTAGTATTAATCCAAATCCTCTAATAATGTTTTAGACTCCGTAAATTTTTCTTCTTGTCCATTCAAAATGAAAGCCATAACTAGAATGAAAGCCCCTTCGTGCTATTTTTAATTTGCTGGTGGTGTTTTCCGCGCTTGCTTGATAAGCGTACATACGCTTGTACATTTCCTTCCAATGTAATACAAAGTATTACATTTCCTAGCGCGTGAATTTCCCTCAAAAATGTAAACAACCTCTTGACCTACATTTTGTCAGCCTGTCAATAAACCATTTTAAATCGTTGTCTACTCTTTAAATTTTAATATGGGAATAGACGAATTGGGTAGTAAACGAGCTGGTTGTAGACAACAAATCTAATGAAGCATATATATTTGAGAAAAAAAAACGCATCGCATTTCCATAATATTAAATGATTATGAGACCATATAAATATTAGACAAAACGGGCGTTAGACAAACAGGTAAGTAGACCGACTGAAAAGTAGACTAATGAGCAATAGACCAAATGGATAGTACACTTATTGGTGATAAGACCAAATGTACATAAGACTAAATGGACTATTGGCCTAATTGTCATTATGAAGCATGTATTCAATATACATTGATAAGTGTTAGACTAACATACACATACACATTTCCGCTCCAATAGTCATACTAAAAATAAACGGCCTCGGATAATATGAGTTGTCTGGTTACATCATTAGTATCACTATTTACGAAGTGATCATTAAGCCCGCTTACATTGCAGAAAACCTCATTTGAAAAACAAAACATCGCATTTCCATAATTTCATTAAAAGAATTCATTTTCACTAGCTGCCTGCCGTAGCAACAAAAAAAAAACTCCAATCAGCCATGCATGAAGTCATTCGTCTTCTACGTTGTTAGGGCAGGCAGCCAGTTGAACGGATTCGTTAATGAATGCTGATATGCAAGCACTACTTTAAACAAACAGAACTTTGTTATTCCTGGCTCTTTTTTCCTGATTGAAGTGTCATATAAAAGGGCAACACATGAACTTTCTAGAAATGTGATTTGTCTTCAGACTTTCAGATACCGGTCGCCGAATGACTTTTTTTAGTACCCTTTCTTCAACTTGTTTTGAATGACTCATGGGTGAAACATGCATCATATAAGTTGCATTAAATTAAAGAGGAGAATCGAAGCTTTAGAAATATGTGTCATTTATTAATAGTAATTGTGATTAATTTATGATAAAAACATCGATAATTATCGGTTTCGTAATTTCTGGTACGCACTTTATATCGTTTGAAGGCAAAGACAGGTAGAACAAGCGAGTCTTCTGCTTATAAATGTATTTAATATGAATGTGTTCAGTTTTGCTTTCATTCTTTATTTTAGGACCTTCATGAATATGGCATTGCGAAGACAGTACTTGGTTGTGGTTCTCATGCTTAGTGCTGCTTGTTACCTGCAACTGTTACTCCTTATGCAACAGACCGACTTCAACCCAGACGAAGACATCCTCAGGTCTGTCAGGTTACCTGGGCCAGATGGGTCAAGGCAACCCAGCCACTCAAGCATTTCTAGTGACAAAGAAGAACATGAAGCAGATAGTTTGAACCGTGCTGCGACACCAAGCATCAACGCCACCTTGAAACATCTCAATTCATGGAATAAAACCATGTTGATACAACGTAAACCAGATGGTAACTTCATGGTAAAACGACCCAGTTCAAGGGGTAACTCTATGGTAATACAGCCTAAACCAAATGGTAATTCCATGGTAAATGTCCGCGATTCTAGGAGTAACTTTATGCTACACAATACTAAAAATGTTACATTATTTAAGACAAAGCCACATGTTCTGGACAAGAAGCTTCGAGAACTCGATGCAAAGTCCGTGCTGCTGAAGGAAGAGATTGATCTTCAGAAGGCTCGGGATACCCAGAGGATTACCAAGACCCTATCCCACCGCTGCCATCGGAAAGTTCACCTATGGGCCAGCAGAGCCGGTGAGTTGGGATTCAGTGGAGGTCAACACGTGATTGAATGCCCTAGAAGTGTCTGCGACGTGCAGCTAACCGTTGATATGGACTTCGAGACTATGCAGAAAAACGAGGCACTGGTCCTCTTTCATTGGTCTCACTGGGAATGGGAAACGATGCACAGTCATCGACCACCAGGACAGAAGTGGGTGTTCTATACGCTAGAGAGTCCTCGGCACACGCGGCCCATTGTCATACCGCCGAGACGGTACTACAATACCTCTTATGACTACATTATGACGTATCGATACGACTCGGACTTCCGCGCGGACTATGGGCAATACAGACCAGGGAAACCAGAGATAGATCCGGAGGACGATAGGAACTGGGCGCAGAATCGGACCAAGTTGGTGGCGTGGATGGCGTCGAACTGCCAAAGGACATCTTGGCCAAGGGAGGACTTTGTTGAGAGACTCGCAAGGTAAGATACATCTAGGAAGCACATGCAGCCAGTGCCGTAGCTACAGCAGGGATACATGGGGATACAACCCATTCCACAAACATTATGCAATAAATAATAAACATTGGCAAGATATTTACCTGCACTTGCTACTCTCCATCCGGATGTTAAATGGGTACCCGGTAGGATGCGAAAGTTAATGTGGTTGGATGAACAAGACAGTGTGCGCTTATAAAATGGCGACTGGCTGGAATGCTCCTGAGGGAGTGGAAAATTTGCATATAATTATTGGTAGCGGGTAAGCCTGAATCAAATGAACGGGGTAATAATATATCTGTAAAGCGCTTAGGCACATCGGTGGATCGATGTATTGAGCGCTATATAAACACGGAATATTATTATTATTATTATATAATGTGGAATCATTTTAAGGATGGTGGACCTGAATATCAGGTTAAGTGTCATAAACAGAAGCATAAATATTGTTTCCTTCTTATTGGGCGCTATATATATTTTTTAAGCGGAATACTAACAAGAAGGAGGAGGTGAGAAAAGAGGGATAGTGAAAGGGAGAGGGGATAAAATGACATTAAAGGAATACGCATGGACCACCACCCACAACCTCTCCCACCCAGTAGCCTTAAACATTCGCATTTGATTTCAATAGCGGGACCGGTAACCCTTCCCTTCTCCCCTCTACCCTCTGCTTTTAAAGATAAAGTTGAGTTCTGGTCATGCGATTGCATTGTGAAAGAAACGTTGCGGAATCGATCGGTAAGAAAAGATTGATCATCTAGCACCCAAGTATTGGTGTATACTGCTAGTTTATGGAATCATCAAAATGATATGAAATTTGGTAAAGTTACAAGCACTGTACATTCTTCTTCGAACTGAACCTTCTCTTTTATGGGCGACCAATATACACTTTTAGAGATACTCTGTATCACTTATTGCAACAACGTTTTCTTGAACGAAAAGCAAAACAAAACAAAACAAACAAACCATTCTTTTATTACAAGGATACCAAATACTTTGTATATATGTTTATACATGTTCTTACTTATTGTTTATTGCTGTTATGAATTTATGTTCAAGACTTTGTTATTAATATTATTATCATATATATATATTTGTTAAACTATAATGTACCTCATTATGTTTAACAGGGCCTCATGGAAGACCACCATTATTGGTGATAATGAGTCACCTGTCTAAATATCAGAAATAAATAAATAAATGAATAAATAAATTCATTATAATTTGTAAACGGTTATTATTTCCTATGATTGTTCTTCTCCAGGCATATACCCGTTGACATGTACGGCCGCTGCGGTAACCTTACTTGCAAGGCAGGAACCAAAGGATGTGACCGAACCCTGCGGCAATACAAATTCTATCTCGCCCTCGAAAACAGTGAGTGCACCGACTACATCACTGAAAAGTTTTGGATCCAGTCTTTCCTGCGGGAACTGGTCCCGATCGTCTTTGGACCACCAAGGAGCGACTACGAGAAAGTGGCGCCTCCTAATTCGTTCATACATATCCAGGACTTCCGGACGACACAGGAGCTGGCCGACTATTTGCAGAGGGTGGACAACGATGACACCCTGTATAACACGTATTTTCAATGGAAGAAAGTAGGGTCTCTGAAACCGTACGGGACGGAACCGAACATCATGTGTCAGCTCGGGGATCGGTTGGACGCTGATGAAAGGGCGCTGCAGGACGGCACGTATAGACCATCTAAACAGAAAGACTGGAGAGTTTGGTGGAAGGAGTCATGTAAAAAGAGAGGGGAGATACCCAAATAATATTTTCACTGGTTGGGGATAATGATTATATGTAGTTTTTAAGCTTCTGCCAACCTTAAATCTGTTAATATGCAAGTTTTCATCCACTCCTGTGGACTTTCTCAAGCTAAGTGATTAGTCTGAGTCACATGTTTGCTTCACTGTACTGCCTGGTGTCCTGCGACTGATCACTTAGCTTGAGAAAGTTCACATGAGTTGATGAAAGCTTGCAAATCCAAGTTAAGGTTGGTAGAAGATTAAAAAAATACATGTTAACGATTTCACTGTTTCTCATGTCCGGTGGCCTTTTGTGAAAAATTAATTTGAAATATTTTTTTCTCAATGTAGTAGAACGGTGATTTTACAAGCTCCTAAGGAATACAATATTTCTTTTAATTTCAATTTCAAGTAGCATTACTTTTATGTTCTTTTAGTTAATTATTTAGTTTATTAAATTAATAATTGCAATTTAAGATGGTGTAACATTACATTGAGGCCCGTTCGGTTATGACGCGGTGTAAACTCGGGAAAAAAAATACCACAGTTTCTTTATTTGCAAATGTATGGCAGTTGAGCGCTCTACAGCTACTATACGTATTCACTTTGATACATGAACTTCAGTCTGTGTTATATAACATACAGCAATGTGAAAAGTCTTACGCTTTATGTCATCATACAACAACAACAAAAAAGAAAAAACGCGCCGCAGTCTATCGCGTCATCGCTGAACGAAGCTTAAAGGGAAAGTCCACCCCCAAAATAAGTTTGTTTCGATAGAGGCAGAATAATAAGAAAATCAGGTGAGTGAAAGTTTGAGCAAATTCTGAATGAAAATAAGAAACTTATGAATTATTGAAGTTGTGATCAATCAAATACAAATTGGCAACTCTGTGACGTATTATACGAGCTCTCCTTCATTTGCTTTGTGCATAATATTCCATAAAATCATGTTTTCTTCGTTATTGATGACGGAATATATATTTGTTCCTTGCAGGGGGAGTATAGAAACATATTTGCAATTATTATATTTAGGGTGCATGTATGGTTGAAATTTTTCTTGAGGGAAAATAAAAAATTTAGATTTTTTTAGTACTAAGCAAATGGAAGTTGAGCTCGCATTTTACGTCATAGAGTTGCCAATTTGTGTTTGATTGATCACAACTTAACAAATCCTAACTTCCTTATTTTTAATCGGAATTTGCTCAAACTTTCACTGACTTGTTTCTCTCATTTTTCTACTCCTATTAAAACTAACTTAATTTCAGGGTGGACTTCCCCTTTAAAGGGTATGATGGGTTTGCCTTAATGGTTATTACGAAATGAAAAATTCTTTTACGCACTATTTCAATTACATAATTGACCTCCTGCATAGAGTGTGCTATTATTCATCATTTTGCTTGGTGGAATTGTAAGTGCAATACATCGGTCAAAATGTTACGTGACAAAGACTTGACCTAATTTATTCAGAAATGTTGACATCAATACTCTGTTGTGTAGATTATTCCATTGTTGCAGAAAGGGTGAGAATTCACATTTATTGTTCAACTTGCCCTGATTGCGAGACGGATCATTTATTCCATTAACGCAGGGAGGGTGAGATTTCATATTTATTGTTCAACTTGCCCTATTCGTAAAACGAATCGTAGGATAGGAATGTCGTCGGCCTTATGCCAAAAGGGCCTTAACTGCTTTTGGCCATTCCGAGATAATCGCGTTTAAAGTTTTGGCCTCTCTAATAATCAAAAGTTTGTGGTCGTTTTTTTGTGTTTGAAGCCAATTTTGATAAATGTGTTAAGTTATTATGTTTTACATGAAATGTGCTAAATGTGTTATAAAATATTCAGAATTGTACATGCTATGTGCAACACAAATGTTAGGGCCTTTTTGGCATAAGGCTTGAATGTAGCGTATTTATGCCAGAAGGGCCGTAACCTACTCGGCATTGTGCCAAAAAGGGGCGTAACCTACGCGGCGTTATGCCAAAAATACGCACGCATAGTTAGCGCCCTTCTGGCACAAAGAAATTTTCTTGTTTCGCAACACCTTTGATTTGCCAGAAAGCCCCTCCTACGGCTACTGGATCACGAAAACTGATAAAATAGATTAATTCGGCTTAGTAGACCGCATATTCGATTCGTCTGTGCCTGAATATATTTATTAATTTATTCATAAAATGACACTACCTGCAAAATATGTAACTCAATCATCATACGTCGATACTAACCTCGCATTTTGGTTTCTAATAAAAGTGAAAATAAAATAATTGTTTTTAAAATGATTTATGAGGGTTCCATTCCCACACTTATCGTTATTTGAATAATACCAGGAAGGAATTGCCTTTTAAACCACCTTCTAACGATATTTAAAGTATATTATATTAACTTAAATCTTTGGACCAGAGTGTGCAGTTCTGCATACCTTTATCCTTGGACGGTATAGTCTGCAAAATATATAATTTTATTTTTATCTCGATTGTATCTCACTAAGACACGCCCATTTATGATGCGATAACTAATTTGAAATGCTGTTAGATTACACTCTGTCCTTATTCAGCCTATAGAATCATACTAATTACTGATCAATTTGTCACTGTGGGCGTGACATTGGTAATAATGCGATTTATTTCATACGTTTGATTCAGGTACATAATGGGAATAGATTACCGAATTCCGGGACTCTGTTGAATATTTCAATCCGGTGGACACATGATAAATTATATTGGTTAATCAATTTAAAGAGTAATTTAGACCGAGTCTTTGTGTGAGTAGACAATGGCGTGGGATTAATAAGGGAGTTTACAGATACAATATGCGCATGGGCAGATAAAGGTCATTTGTACCAAAAAGGTAAAACCCACAGAGATGAATACTGGATATGCGCTCATGAAAGTTATGTAACATTATTCATTTATGCACCAACGGTACATTCTATGATACGCAGGTGGAAGTATTCTTTTCAAGAGGGCAAACAAAAGGTATTTATGAAGCACATCTAGGACTTTGGCAGATCTAATTCTAATATGCTCAAAGTGGAACTTCTGCATGTGTAAAAGATCTGTGGATATTTGGGGTCATTTGTACCATGTGCTATCTGTAAACTCCCTTATTCGAAACCGTTTTACTACCTGTAATGATTAATTTGCTCTGTTCTTAGTGCTTAACAAAATGAATCATAGTTATACTCATGAATATGAAAGTCAATTATTTCGTCAGTGGTCATAGATGAGACCCCTATTATAAGATTTTCTGGAAATTGGTTTGTTTTTTATAAGGTCATTGTTACAATTCAATTACAATACGAAATGCTAGCATAGTTCCGCATAGCGTGGTTAAGTAAACTGCTTACTCCGTTACAGTTCCCTTTAGACAAAATCATCAAATATGTAATTTCTTTTAATGTTTAGTTTCGATTAAAAATTGAATCATAAACCATTTTCGGAGACACATACTATTCAGTATGCCTGTCAGGAATGTTTTGATAATTTATTTTGCACTTGGTTTTGTACATATCATAGAATTACATTGGGAACAAAATGGATTGTCACTCTTTCTGCCAAATTTAGGTGGACGTACAGAAGTAGAATGCTTTTTTTAAAGCCTGTCTGCACTAGTTTGGCCAGTGGAATAGGACCTACCTGCAAGGTCACTGACAAACGGTTATCTCATCAAATCAGCTCTCAATTAAAATAAGAAAAAGGGGATCATGGGGGACCAACAGGCACCGATTAGGCATTTTTTGCTATACAGTGCGTCCCAGAAAAAACGAAACCGAGAAGTATCGATGTTTTGTCATAACTTAATCACAACCATATATCATGAATGATACATATTTGGAAAGCTTAGAGTCTCCTCTTTCAGTTGATGCTACTCAGATGATGCATATTTTACGCATGAGTGATTAAAAGCAATTTGAAGGAAGGAAACCAAAAAGATATTTGGCAGGCGGTATCTGAATTTCGAAGAAAAATTCACATTTCTAGAAAGTTGAGTTTCTGCCCTTTCATATGACACCTCAATCAGGAAAAATGAGCGAGGAATAACAAAGTTCTGTTTGTTTAAAGTAGCCCTTACATTTTCATAATTTTAACAAACGAATTCGTTTTCACTGGGTGCCTGCCGTAGCAAAAAGCAGATTTGACAAAAGACTTAACTCCGTTTCGTTGACAATTAGCCATGCATGAAGACTCTCGTCTACGGCTGATTGTCAACGAAACGGAGTTAAGTCTTTTGTTAATTTCGTTTATTGATACGGCAGGCAGCCAGTGAAAACGAATTCGTTTAATAAAATTATGGAAATGCAAGCACTACTTTAAACAAACAGAACTTTGTCATTCCTCGCTCATTTTTCCTGATTGAGGTGTCATATGAAAGGGCAGAAACTCAACTTTCTAGAAATGTGAATTTTTCTTCGAAACTCAGATACCGCCCGCCAAATGTCTTTTTGGTTTCCTTCCTTCAAATTGCTTTGAATCACTCATGCGTAAAATATGCATCATCTGAGTAGCATCAAATGAAAGGGGAGACTCTAAGCTTTCCAAATATGTATCATTCATTAATTATACTTGTGATTAAGTTATGATAGAACATCGATACTTCTCGGTTTCGTTTTTTCTGGGACGCACTGTATAGAGGGTGCAAGTAGCTATAAGTAGTCCAGTGGGGCTTTAAAGTTTCTTTTGAACTATTAATTGATTCATAGCACATACTACATCAAAATGCACATACCGTATAGTTTAATATAGGCACATACTATGGAATGTTAGGGATAATGTTGGTTTTTTAAATATATGTGGATAATTTATTTTGTATTCGGTATGCTGAATAACACTGAGTAGTATGAATGATTCAACTAACTTTCATTATAGCATTTGAAGATCGACTTTAAGATATTTTAGAAAATGTTCATGTTAAATTTCAATTTCGATTAGAACTTGATTATTAATAGTTAATAATGAACGCAGATAATAATTGTAATTGTGTGATTGTCGTTACAGTTGTGAAAAGTGTATCTTTTGTTATTAGTATCTTACGCTTAGTTAATTTGTTCAATAAATGGTAAATTATATAGGTAATTTTATAAGCATTACTGATTAAAAGCAGTTCTAGATTGACATAATAATTGAGAATGTTTCTTTAGTGGACCTTAAAGAGAACAAATAAGGAGTTAAACTTATCCTAACATCATAATGTCCATGTTGTAAGTTACTTGCGTTGATTTGAAAGCTGATAAAAATGAATCTCATTTATGTAGTACAAAAAGTCCAATAAGATAAATTCGATGTTTTGTTGTTCTTTTCTTTTTCGTTTACACATTGTACTCACCACTAGTGCTGAATGGCTTGGTTTAAAAAATGCTGACATTAAATTATGTATCTATATATATATATATTTATAAATGTATACATATGTGTGAATTGTTCTCACATATTTATACTAATAGCACCAGCCAGTGCTTTAGTAGTTTTAATCATGCCTTTTAAAGGATTGTGGTTTCCTTTTGTGTTTTAGATTAAATTTCTGAGGATTTCCTTTGAGGACGGAAGCTTAAAACAAAAGTACCATTGCGTCATAATTTATGTTGTTTGTATCTTACTTTCATTACATACACATACATACTGTCACGCACATATCCCGTCACACATTAATAATAATAATGCTTATTCAATCAAATTCAATTTATTTCAACCATAACCATAACTATTCCATAATTGCACTGTGTAGATATTACCTCTATCTTCAGTGAAAGTGCGTTGCACTGTGTAGATAGTAGTACTATCTACACAGTTTGATTTCAACCATAACCATAAATATTCCATAATTCATGGAAATATAAAACATGGGGTAAGGAGCCCCTTAAGAAGTTTGAATACAGAATTTTGGTTGGGGCACCAACCATGACATATATATCGAGAAATTGGGGAATTTAACAAAAAAATACTTATACTAATCACAACGATAATAATGATTGTTAGGCCTATCATAACAAAATATTGTCATCATAATTATGTTATTACAATGATGATGATAATGATAATAATGATGATAATGATAATTCAGGTTCTAACACACACAGATATATCCATTAAACACATTGAAAGCCTACAAAGGGCAACTTCAATCATGAACGTGTTCTCGCTATTTAACTTTAAAAAAAAACACGCAGGTGACTCAGCTAATATCTAAATTGACAAAATAAACAAGCAGTAATAACTGGTATTGTGTGAAATTTGACAATCTTGCAAATTTACTTTACTCATCATCTCATGTCATAACAGTGAGTGAATTAAGGGTGCGTTTAAGCTTAAATTTTGAAGGCAGAATGAGCGATTTGTAACGCTCATCGTAAACGCTCATCGTAATCGCAGTTCCACGGTGTACTGTTTATGCTCTCTTCTCTGGCTCCTCCAGGCAATTCTCCCTGTGTGGCATTAATTGGTCTTCCAGCTGGATTCCTTACCTTCACTGTGCATGCTACGTAGACCCACTAGAGGTCAGTGCGTTTTGAACGCGTTTACAAATTGTAAACGCATCTTTTTGTGAGTTTACGATCGGCGATCGTGATCGCCGTTTTTCGGTAATTCTACAAAAGTGAGCATGGACGCAACCGTGTTTTAAACTAAACGCGTAACAGATGCCTGATTCTGTCCAGAAAAAGTGAAGCATAAACACGCCCTTAGACATACACGATAAACGTCTTTTGGAGAGATATAGGCCAATATCTTTAATTAATGTCGACGCAAAATTATGTTTAAAGGTGTTGGCGAATAGAATAATACAAGTTTTAGACGAAATAATTGACACCGATCAATATGCTTTTGTACGTGGGAGGGCAATAGGAGAAGCTATCCGAAATGTATTTGATGTTTTCCATTTTCTCTGTACTGAACAAAAAACAAGATTCATTGCTTCAGTTGATTTCAAGAAAGCGTTTGATTCTTTAGACCTTGATTACATGTTTCAATGCTTACATTCTTTTGGTTTTGGAGCATCTTTTATTCAATGGGTAAAAGCTTCGTATACAAATGTAGAATATTGCGTTTTAAATAATAGAAAATCGACAGGATATTTCCTGATTACAAGAGGCGTAAGACAGGGAGACCCCCTCTCCCTATATGTTTATAATTTGTTTAGAAACACTTGCATTATGCATCAGAAATTCAGTAGATATAACAGGAATAGTAGTAGGTACGAGTGAACTAAAGCTGTCTAAGTATGCAGACGATTTTTGCTCTTTTTGTTCAGATGTAAAATCGCTTAACTCATTATTTGATATTATCCAAAAATTTAAGAAATGTTCCAGTTTAACTATAAACCTAAGTAAGACAGAAATACTGAACATTGGATATGTACCAGACGCTGGTTTCCGACACAGCCTGAATTATGTTAATATTATTACTGTACTTGGTACTTATGTAGGTATCGGATCATATTCTGCACAGGTTAAAAAAGCAGAAGAAATATTATCATCATTACAAGTTACTTTAAATATGTGGAAAATGAGAAACTAAACTTTATTCAGAAAAATTAAAATTATCAAATCCTTTGGAATATCGAAATGTATGTACTTTTTTTCATCTTTGTTATTACCAGACTGGTTCCTAAAGAAAATGGAGAGTATGTTTTTCAAATTTATTTTGAATGGACCTGATAAAGTTTGAAGGAATGTAACAATCCAAGATTTGTCAAAGGGAGGAATTAAGATGGTAGATGTTTAGTCATCTACCAGCGCACAACAATTATATTGGATTCAAGGAATAAAAGAAGCCGATAAACAAGGATGGTTTCAAATTCTGAAATATTATCTTAAAAAGAACGGTGGTTTGTTCCTGTTTAATTATAACTATGGTCATAAAATGTTAGACAAAAACATTCCTAAGTTCTTTTGAGCTATTTTAGAAAGATGGAAATCTCTCAATGTGAGAAACAGAGAGGATAGTACGAAATTCCAGATTATTGGAACAATACACAATTACAAGTGCATTCAAATATGATTTTCTTTCGAAAACTTTTCATAACAAGAATGGTGATTTTTAGTGACATCCTCACAGAAGGGGGCAATTTAAAGCGACAAGATGACATGAAAAGGTTATTTGAACTAGATGCAAATGATTACGTTAGGATACATGGAGAGTACTCTTCATTATCAAAGATAAATATTCCTAAAATAGTTTGTACAAATCCATTCAAGAACGATATTACTTCCAATATTATTTTACCCCCCCCCCCCCGAGTTGATATTTTTGAACAGAATAAAAAGCAAACAATTTTATGATCCGTTGGTCGCAGAGAAATATGAATGCCCAGTCAGTACGTTTAGAATAGATAGATGTTTCAGATAAAGAATTGTCATTGGCTCGTTCAGGTATCATTTGAACTACAATTGATGTCATTTACAGAGAATTTCAGTTCAAAGTATTAAATAATATTCTGAATTTTAATCATAAACTGTATAAAATGAAAATCATTAGTTCCCCATTATGTTCTTTTCTGACCTAGAAAATGGAACGATTCATATTTTTGAGAAATGTAAAATAGTACAAGATTTTTGGAATCAGCTCGGAAAAGAGCTGACTATGTTTGATTTCTCGATTTTAACCGAAAAAACGGTAATTCTTGGTATATTGTCGAAGAATTATATTATTTGTAATCATATATTAATAATTGCAAATAAAACGATTTACCTAAATAGATGCAAATTAGTTAAACCAAATATTTCTAACTTCATTTCCTTATTAATCAAACCGTGCAAAATGGAGAGATACATTGCTATACGCAATGAGAAAAAAGCTGCCCATGACAGCAGGTGGCAGGGCATGGTTCAGTGGATATCCACTGTCAGATAAGAAAATAAATATTTTTGATATGTTAATAAGCTGTTTAACGTTCAATGTATTATGTAATCAAATGTTCATTTTCACTGGTGTGTGAATCATGTGTCAAATATATCAATTTACCGTGAAGTAACCACAAAAAAAGACAATTTCGATACAAAAAAAGACATACACGAATTGGCATGTAATTTAGTTAACATAGAGTTATTTAATGTACAGTTTCTTTAACAATATCATAATATGATAATATGAATGTCAACAAGAAGATTCCTTACAATATAATGGATATTATTCATACACATTGTAGTTCACTACTGTAACCGACTCCTCATTAACAACAGATAAAAGACATACTTGAGTGATGATTCTGCATACATATTCTTTGAATAATTGTTTGTTAACATCCCAATGAAAATATAGGAACAATAAACCTCTACCCATAAATATCAGTACAATCTACTGTAAAGTTGTGAGATTAGCCACAATCAATTAGTTGTTGTTATTATACAGTGAAGGTACAAAGCGCCAAATATTACATACATGTATGGGTATATATATATATATATATATATATATATATAAGATAGGAATAAGACCATGACCTGTTATGCGAAACCAATAACACCTGCCTAGCTGAGTAAAAAACAAGAACTACAGAATATCGTCGCTTAAGTTCCTGTGACAGTCATTAATTCTTGGTAAATTGAAATAAAAATGAACAATGTATTGTACCTCAGAAACAAACATTGTTTTTCACTGGTATATGAATTGTATAAGTGATGAATTGCAGTACTGTTTATGTTGTTATGCAAATGCAAATTATACAATTCGGAATATGCTAATTCCAAGTGATGGTCTAGATATAGGAATAAGCCACGAATGAAAGGTAACAAATCGTCTTGATTTTTTATTGTATAAATTTAAAGGTAAAGACCAGTATTGGAAACGCCCCAATTTCAAAAAATGAAATGGAAGCTCTCATTACCAATCATGTGAAAGAATATGTTTTGACTAATACATGATGATAAACAATTTGCCGGGAAACCGCCTACTAATTCATATATTTGGTAAATTTGTTTCTCTCATGGTCGTGTGAGAGATATAGGGTAGTCCCATCTACATCTTTCTGTGTATAGTGCTTGTAACTTTACGAAGAATGGGCCAAATTTCTTATCATTTTGATGATTCCAGAACCTTGCAGATGCTAGATGCTAGATGATCAACCTTTTCTGATCGATTCCACAACGTTTCTTTCACAATGCAATCGCATGACCCATTACTGGTCTTTACCTTTAATGCTAAGTTGTGGGAGGGGACAATTTAAGCTAATTGCACTGACCGAACATATTGGGGGATTGTCTCACGAGCTAGATATAGTAACATATGCTTTTTTGTTAGACCATGACCTGTAATGCGAAACCGAAAACACCTGCACGGAAAGGTAAAAAACACCTACAAGAATACCCCCTGATATCTGTTACACGTCTTTCTCATATCTTTATAATTATTACTGAATAGATTTGAATTGAATTGATATGGTTTTCTTGATGAAAATTGAAGAAAAAAAAAACCCTAGGTTTGTCGACAAACCTTCTATGTGAATTCGGGCCCTTGAGTTCACAAATAAAACTGCAACATCTAAAATGCATGCAAATGATACAATGTAAAATAGGCACATATGATATATTGAAAACGTATCGTCCGGAAGAAGCAGAAGAAGAAGAAGAGAGAGAGAAAGAGAGAGAGAGAGAGAGAAGAAAAACAGCTGCTCTGGATTCCTTGTTTCTACGATTTGTCACTTATATTCAGAACAATACTTTAGATGAAGAAAAAAATCAAAACACAATAAGAAAAGTGGATATCCTCGCTTTGATAATGAGCATTCTAAAAATGAAACTGTTTTCAGAAAGCTATGCTCTATAAAAAGCTGAATTCAATTCTATATATGATTTTACTCTTGATTTGTTATTTTTTCTGTCTATTATATATATTATGTAACAATTGTTTTAACACTGCTATGTATTTCATGTGCTTATATTGTCAACTGAATGTTGCTCTCGGGCGGCTATTTTCGGTGTTTTTGAAAAACCATTGGATTCAATTCATTCAGAATGTATTTATACATTTTTCTCAAGAACCAGGATAGAAATTGCTGGAAAGACATTTTTCTCTCATAGACTGCCAGAATGTTTAGCTGAACTTGAGTAATGGCTGCACGTGGGAAGTTGCATGGGTAGCAAAAATAGTTATGATGGAAATAACAAGGCGACGTGGATTTAGCCGGGATTTATGACAAGTTCACCTTTAAACTCTCCCAAGATCATAACATACGATGAGCTAGTTTGCAGACTCATACCCTTGTCAGCCGTTGTGCGTAACAGTGTCTGCGCTATGAGACTACTACAACAGGCTTTGCACGTTAGCTGCTCTCAGCCATAAAGTGACAGATCTAGGCTCTGGTCAAGGCTTTAGGGAATTGTGGTGAAGTGTAAAATTGGAGTCTATTCTTTCAGGCTAACGTTGAGTAGTGGTGGTGCTGGTGGTGGTGGTGGTGACAAAAGAAAGAAGAGGAAAAGGAGTGGAAAGACTAACTATTTAGGGAGACAGAACGATAGGGGGAGGCGACATTGGAGGAAATGCTATAAAAGAGAAGGAGATAGATAGATAGATAGATAAGGAAATGTAGAGGTAGGAAGAAAGAGAGAGAGAGAGAGAGAGAGAGGAGGGAGATTGGGATCGATTTAGAGATACATAGAGGGGCGAAGCGAGAGAGTACGATAATGATAGAGAGGGATCGAGATTGGAGTGGAGAGAAGAGGAGGAGAGAGGATAAATGGTTTAGAGATGCATAGATGGGGCTAGAGGCAGATAGAGAGAGAGAGAGTGAGAGAGAGGGAGTGAGAGAGAGAGGGAGAGAGAGAGGGAGAGAACGTACGAAGGGGCAGAATTTGGACAGCCGACAAGGGAGTTTGGAGGAGAAAAAGGAGGAGAGAGGCCAATTGAAAAAGCTACTTTATACATTATGTTATTCATTTTGGTGGTATAACATGGGCATTCAAATTCAACTCTGGAAAATGCATATATTCGACTCCGCAGAAGTTATAATAGCAAATTGTCCTCAAAGTTAATTATTAAAACTTATGGAAACTATTATGAATTTATATGTCTGTATATATGGCCCCCGTTGATTCTATCGTTCAAAAATTAATGTTTTTATGTTTCAATTCATACATATCATAACCATAGCTTAATGTCATATACATAACATTAACGTAATATTATTCATTTTTAATTTCGCAAATTTGTACGAATTTTATAGATTTAGCTGGCACTATGGCCGACAATTCCAAATCTCCACAATAAATGAAGAGAACACTACAACTTCTTTCGAAAAATCAACTCAAAGGCAACTACAACGTACGTTTTGACGCGTTTTCTTTTACAAACCTGGTTTGTAGAAACGCGTCGAAACGCGTCATATGACGCACGAAAACCTAGGTTTGTCGACAAACCTCCTTTGTGAATTCTGTCCATAATGCGGCATGATGATGATACCTTGATGATCAGAGTCATAGAAGGTCGTCTACATGGAAAGAAGAAGAGGGGAAGTCACCTCGTAAAGGCTTTCTAGATGATTAAATCGCAGAATGTGGAGCAACAGGATATGAAATGCTGAAGCGGATGGTTCAAGACACTTGATGTAGAATTATGTGTACTTATTTTTGTATTTATTTATTTATTCGGTTTAAAAACATCAACACGTAAAGTTCAGGAACTCATAATGGTTGATTTACAATGAAATTGAATAGTGTAAACAAAATTGAACCAAAATATACACACTTAAGAAAAACATGTTGTTGTACAAAAATGAAAATATGGTTACAATACAATATTCAACGGCTGGCTACAAGTAACTATAGACCAAGGCGAGATATGACGAGGAAATCGAGAAGGAGAGAAATGACGAGAGAGAGAGAGAGAGAGAGAGAGAGAGAGAGAGTGGCGAGAGAGAAAGAGAGGGTCAGAAAAGGGGAGGGTAGAAAGAAAAAGAGAGGGGAGAGGGAAAGAGAGGGAAGGTGAGGGGGCCGGGGGGGGGGGGGGGGGTCACTGAACCTGTTACACTGACAGATCACTATCGAAGAGTTGCGATCATGTTAGAGTAGAATACTAAAAAAAATACCGGTAAATATCTAGCATTCGAGGACAATAATCATGCAACACGATACAATATTATACAGTCGTTTGAATCTTGAGTTGCCATGCTGTCTTCAAAAGTGCATACTTCAGTTCTTGTCCTGGTAGTATTAAAGACAATGGTGAAAAGGGATAGGTAGACTGCTTTTAGCTTAGCTGGAAATCATACGAAACTCGTAACCATTGCATCGAATATGCTGTTTCCGTTTTGTTGTCAAATTTAATGCGCAATTCTTTGTTAAAGTGCCTCATTTCAAATTATTTCATTCACATGTTACAAATGTATTTCCAATAGTCAGAATGCGAATAACATACATTACGTGTGGTTAAGTAGGACCAGGGACTATACGCTTATGAACCAAATACAACCTTCTAAATACATGATAATATGACTATAGAAGAAGGAAAAACACTCAAACACACTTTTCCTAGCCAACTTCTATGATAACATTACTAATACTTTGAATTCAAAAGTTATTATCATTGGTATCTATAAACTCGAGTAAAATGCGACCTTTGCTATGTGATATTTTAAGATCTTTATCAAAAGGTGCCAGGTAACATATCAGAGATAAAACTAAATTTGCAAGAGATTAAACAACATGAATGGGTAGGATTATACTCAAAAGGAATGAAATTATTTTTTCTTAAATCATGGGGGAATTTTAGATTCAAGTCTGCTTCATAGTGCTAACTAATTAAGCACTATAACCTTCATTAAGCCACTTATATTACTTCAATAAAACCCCTTTAATTCGTTTCACTGATTTTTAATCAAGAAACCGTGGCGAACAAAAATATAATTATATTTATAATAGGCCTTTAAACATATTTAGTTTTAATATTCGCTCGTCGTCCAGGCTAATGGATCCGAACAACAGAGCCTGCGCATGAAGGGCACCGCGAAATTAACCCAGCAACGGCCTGAAGCAGGACACTTTCAATATTTGGCGCTGATGGTTAAAGGGGCTGCAGCATGGGAAATACTGGTTAATGCCATGTACGTCTTCTTTTGGACAACTGCGCGTAAACGAATGGACTCAGCGCGCGCTACCCCCTCAAATTCCGTCCTAACAGTATACACATGATCGATAGCTAGCCCTTCGTTGCCATTTCCTGCATCATTCATAGTGAAATGGTTTGGGGTTGAAAATATTGATCCGACCGACAGTCCTTTGCATTACCTTTAAAGGCATTGTTTAACAATGTTAACATCCGAGATTCACGGCCCTTTGTGTTATCAGTGTCTGTGATATGGTCTAATATTGAAGCCCTAAACAATTTGCGCTTCAAAATGATCGAGTGCCTCAACAAAATTAAAATCTTTGAGTGGCCAGTTTTACCATACTCGTGTTTCCCAGTAGACTGTAGTGTTATGAAAACCGTTAGGAAAACGCAAAATTTGATTTCAATTTCCAATCATAAATATCTTGATAATCAGACAGGCGGTCAGCTTGTAAAGGTCATGGGGTTCCTGACTTACCTAAAGTATTATCAGTAGCATTGAAACATGAGCTAATTTCCAGGATTTTGTTTAATAATCTGAGACCAAGTTACCCAATCCCGGAATATGAGGTTTTGATTTTCTTTAAAAAAAGTGGTGCCATGCTGAAAGGAAAATCATTTATAATTCCTTTAATATGTGTATTCTACTTTCATTCTACTTTCCATTATTTTAAAGTTGTAGGCCTTTTTCTATCGGATAGGGTCTTTAATTTCTTTCCAAATAAGATATTTTTTTAGCAATCATGAAATAACGATTGAAGCGTACCTTTTAATATGCGCTCGATAAAATCAGGAAATATGTGTATTTTCACAAGTGCTTCAAAATATAAATTACATCTAACGTTGTCATGACAGGTATGTTGTGTGTGTGGTGGGTGAGGATGTGGGTGAGGGTGTGTGTTTGTCTTATTTCCATGGTTTATAATTATCATTCGGTATCTTTTTAACTCTCAGTCAATGAACTGAAATATGTCAATTAAATCAATTGTTATTATGTATCGACGTGTGAATTATGTATCGACGTATAAATTGTCGTATTTCAGTGGTTTTAATACTTCATTAGCTATGCAAATGTCATGGATTCGAACCGCGGCGAGGCATTGGTATCATTGTGCAAGACATTTTTCTATATTTGCCCCTCTCTACCCATGTGTGGATTGGTAGGCTTACCGGTAGGAATTACATTTTTCATGTGTGAGATGTGTGTTGGTCTAATGGTCCGTTCAATTGGTCAGCTCTCTGTCCTCGCCTACAAACCGGCTCAGACGGACCCCGTTTCGAAACAGAGCCACGTCTTTTCGACGGTGACGTTAAAAGTATAGACCAGTATTGGAAACGCCTCAATTTCAAAAAAATGAAATGGAAGCTCTTATTACCAATCACGTGAAAGAATATGTTTTGAATAATACATGATGATAAAAACTTTGCCGGGAAACCGCCTACTAATTGATATATTTGGTAAATTAGTTTATATATTGGTGTGTGAGAGATAAAAACGCACGTCTCGCGCACGTTTGCGTAGTCCCATATACATATTTATGTGTACAGTGCTTGTAACTTCATGAAGACTGGGCCAAATTTCTTATTATTTTGATGATTCCAGAACTTTGCAGTACATCTATGCTAGATGATCAACCTTTTCTGATCGATTTCACAACGTTTCTTTCACAATGCAATCGCATGACCATAAACTGGTCTTTATCTTTAAAGGTCGTTTCCCAGATTTAAATCATTGGATTGATACATGTCTGTCAGCACCCAATTACACACAATTGGAATTGGTTCAATGATCAATCATCCGTTTGTATAACAATGATTCATGGACAAAATTATTATGAATAACCGCCTGCTGTGGAACAGTGTTGTAGTGGTGAAAGAAATGAGCCTGATAACCCAGATAGACAACGGTTTGAAGCCTAATGAAAATTCAGCGCGACTCCTTCTATTATGTATGGCCTATGACAGACCATTGACAGCCCTGCCAGACACCATCCCTATACCAGGGGGTGTTTCACAAAGATCTTAACTTGAACCTATGTCTAAGTTGGACTCAACAATTATGGAAAGCCGTTAGCATCTATGACAATATTATGCAAACAATATTTTAAAAGGCATAACATGTTGATTCAAATCATTCATATTTTATATCATCAAGGAGATTTCATGTTCTTGATGTGGCTAAAAGTCTAAAATACTTGATTCTTCGCTTTTAAATATATTTTATTTTAAGGCTGCAAATGGCTCTCCACAATGTTAAAGTCCAACTAAGAGTTAAGTTCAACTTTGAGTTAAGTTCGACTTGGGATCTTTGTGAAACGCCCCCAGGACTATAGCCAGACAACGTAGGTAGTGCACGGGGGTAAACCTGCAAGATGCCCTTAAATATTGATAGGAAAAAATGAACCACATTAGCAAAACAAGTAGAGCGTTAAAACCTAATGAAAATATTCCGCGTAAGTCATTGTATTATGCATGGACTCTGCCTGACATTATAAGTGATGTGGTCGCCTGCAAAGTGCCCTTTAACACCTTGCCCACCGCAACCGGGTGGCCTCCTTTAGCAAGCTTGTGGCGGAGAATGAATGACGTAGTCAACGGGTTAATATTAGGGACTTTTAGATTGAGTGGACGAGAACACGACGAACGCCGACTGACCATGCGTGTCAACGTACTCAACTGCCCATGTTGACTACAATTAGAAATCTTTTAGATTGCACTCGACGAAATACATGCATGCAGGAAGTAACACTATAAATTACATGACAGACAAAGAAAGAGGACAAAATATACGGTTCCTCATTCTACCCTCAACAATAGGCCATTTTCTTAATGTAACCAAATTTAATGCATAGGTCTTTGTGAAGTGCCTCAATACAAATTATTTCATTCACCTGATAGGAATAGTAGTATTTCAATAGTCGGAATGCAACTGCATATATTAAGTGTTCCTAGGTAGGTCAAGCCATAATGTTTGTCCAACGTGGCAACAACGAATGTATGCAGTTAGGATTTTGTCTATTGAAATACTATTATTCTTATCAGGTGAATGAAATTGAGGCACTTCACAAAGACCTATGCATTAAATTTGGTTACATTACGAAAATGGCCTATTGCTGTGGTAGAACATCCCTTCACTGCTATTATGTAAAAATGTGTAGAACAGGTGAATATGCATGTGACACTTGTTCTACACATTTTTACATAATAGCAGGGAAGGGATGTTCCTTTGTCTACCCGAGGAACTGTATATTTTATGCGCACTCGGCATATACTAGTACCGTACTAGATTTATGAAAATCAAGGTTGACGCATTCTCGATCGCCGACTGAGACGACGTGACGCATGCGCAGTGCCTTAAAATGACGTCACACGTTGCAGTCAAAGCTGTAAACGTGCAAATCTAAAAGTCCCTATTAGGGACTTTTAGATTTGCACGAAGACAATGCGGATTGCTACAATCGACGTCCTTTTAATGCACTGCCTTGAATGGACGTCACACGTATCAGTCCACGCAAATCTAAAAGTCCCTATTGGTGGCAAGGTGAGCTAGATTATCAAACAAAGCCTAAATGGTAATAAAGACAAAATGTTAAGTAGACAAAATGATCATCATACAATGTGGAGAGTAGATGAAGTGATTGTTAAAGGTAATACAAAGTTTGGGGAAATTTTGAAAATCGGGTGTATAGTTATTCTTTACAATTTTGATATATTTGGTTGTCCCTGTGGATGTATTATAAGCACTAGAAAATTTAGCTCCTAAAACACTTCTGCTTTCGAGAACAAATGAATATACAAATTTACCGGTGCTCCCGGTAAATTTTGATAAATTTCAAATAGCGCCTACGGCCGTACTATGATAGCTGCGACCCTGAAAATCTCAGAATATGTAGTTGTGATATATAATTACCAAACGGGAATAGCTAATCGGTCGGTTTTAGTCAAGAAATATTGTTGTATAGCTTAATTAATATATTGACCTTGATAGGGAGCTATACAACATAAAGAGTTTATTATTTACAAGTTCATAACTTTAGACTCGATTTCAACCGCGACAACGATCATTAAAATATTGTAGGATCGCATATGCTTCCAATATGTTCATTTGAGCCTAATTCATGACCCAATACCAAAACTTTGTATTACCTTTAACCGAACGGCAATTCACTGTCTGGTTGTAGTGCCTGGCAGACCCACTTAATTATTAATGGAAAAGAAGCGAGCTGAGCGGCAGAAACTAATGACGAATCATTCAGCAAAACGATTTCAATTATGGATGGGCATTGCCGAACATTTTAAGTAGTGGGCTGACTATTCGATATCCATCAAATTAAAGCCCCTCAGAAGTGTTGGGAGCCCCAAATTTGCTGAAAATTGTATGGCAAATTTCACTTAAATTCAATCGTAACATAATGTGAAAGAAGATATCATTTAATGCTTATCTGTACTAGTTTATAGGAGGGATTAGACCACGCTGCAAGGTCACTGGATAGGTGGTTATCTCATCAACTCAGCTCTCAATTAACATAAGGCATTGTTTTCTATATAGAGGGAGCAAGTAGCTACAAGTAGGACAGTGTGGCTTTAAGACACACTTCTGCAAAGTTTTCCTTTAAAAAAACATGTGTTTTAAGACAAATGTTGATAACAGGATACATAATTTAGGTTTTATGTTGTACGCAGACAACCTACATTTTGTATTCTTTTGTACACATTTTTGTTTTACATCCTTGCAGAAATATGTCTTAAATGACATCCTTTTTCACATCCGATTATACAATTTAAGTGAAATTGTGCTATCAAATGTTTACGCTTCCAACACTTTAGATGAGAAATGCCCTACCATTTGGAACAAGCCCCCAACAAGCCTAAAGAAGAGCAGAATCAGAACAGCTTCGTGAATGTAAATCCTTAAGATGATTGAGTTTGACACAAGCATAACGTGTGTCAAGAAACATTACGGAATTGAACAGTAGATTGGTCCTTGTATCCAGACTGAATTCATACAATAGGGACCTTTAGATTCGCACGAAGACAATAGGGATTGCTACGATCGACGTCCTTTTAATGCACTGCCTTGAATGGACGTCACACGTATCAGTCCACGCAAATCTAAAAGTCCCTATTGCTAGAAAGCGAAACGCACTGGCCCGAATTCACAAAGGAGGTTTGTCGACAAACCTAGGTTTATGTGCGTCAAAACGCGTCATATAATGACGCACAAAAACCTAGGTTTGTCGACAAACCTCCTTTGTTAATTCGAGCCACTGTGACTGTGAGACGAGCTGCATACCAAGGATCGTGTCGTGGTTCAGTGGTTCATTCACTTGACTCTCAACCCAAGATCGAGTTGAAGGTTCGAATCTCAGCCCAACACTTCTATATGTTGGAAAGACTTTGGAAAAAAACACTGACAAACTCATACACAATATTGTTTGAGGCCGCCATCCTAGTCAAGCATCGCTTATGACTGCTGTCTCCTGCACTTTTCCACAGATATAGTTCGGGTAATAATTTAAATTTACGAAAGTATGTTATAGAAATATTAAGCTTTGTTATTACATGTTTATATGTAAAATTAAAAAAATTGACATGAAGTTATTATTGTTTGTATATTTTGTATTATAACTTACGTTTATACATTTTTTTTAATTCATTTTTTATATTTAGAAAAATGCAGAAATCATATCAAATCATTAAAAAACACAAGGAATTAAATTGAATTGAATTGAATTAACAAATAACAGGATGGGTGCAGTTTTGCTTATGTGATAAGGCAAAAAGGGGGTTGACCAATAAGTTACAGTTGTATACTCTTGTAGGGTGGTGTAATGCCACTTGGGTGAAACTTCGGTCCTTTATTTCTAGAGAAAGAGCCGGAAGTTGATTGGTAGCCATTATAGCCATACAGTTATAATATTCCTATTCACCCTCTCCCTCTCACCATTACCTCTGTCTATCTCATCACATCTCATCTCTCTCTCTCTCTCTCTCTCTCTCTTGATCTATCTCCCCATTACTTTCTTTGTTTCGTGTCTCACCCCCATCCCCACCCCTCTCTCTATACCTCTCTTTCTGCCTCTCCCTCACCTCCCTCCATATGGGCTCTAAGACTCTCTTCCTCTTTCTCTCTCTCTCTCTCTCTTTCTCTCTATCTCTCTCTCCCTCTCTTTCTCTCTCTATCTCCCTCTCTCTCTGTTGCTCTCTGTCTCCCTCCCTCCCTATAGAGGCTCTAAAACTATATTCCTCTCTCTCTCTCTCTCTGTCTCTCTCTCTTTCTATTTCTCTCTCTCTCTCTCTCTCTCTCTCTCTTTCTCTATATATAAATCTCTCTCTCTCCCTGTTGCTCTCTGTCTCCCCTCCCTCTCCCTATAGAGGCTCTTAGACTATCTTCCTCTCTCTATCCATCTCTCTCTCTCTCTCTATCTGCCTTTCCTTACAAGCCACATCGATTTTAGAGGGGCAAGTCCCGCCTACCACGCCCCTTCCTCCCATCCTCCGCCCCCTCCCACTCTCCTTGGAATTTTTGGTGGACGTTATACACCCTAGTGGACTGCGGGTTAAACATGTTTAGAAATCTGTTCTCCTTCGTTAGAGCTATGTTGAAAGACATCTCACCAAACTGCTTCATCCGCACAAGTGTATTCCCACAGGGCGTATATGGAACGGGCGGGGAGTAGGAGGATATAATAGAATGCTTGAACGGTAGAGGCGTCCCTAGGCGGGGGCACCGGGGGCACGAGGGCACACCCTCCCCCCAAAAAAACAAATGGTAGAAATGTATTGAATTTCTAAAAGGGGGCGATGAAAGGAATCGTTAAATAGACAGGCTACGGCGTCGTCACCCTCCCATGACACGTTCTAGAGGTATGTCCTGGTAGTCGTGGTTTATTCACCTCGCTTCCAAAACCGAGGTTGAGGGTTCGAATCCCAGCCAGGACATAACGTCCATTGACAAGGCATTGATCTGTACCGTTGTGCAACCTTCCACACAGGTTTAAAATATGCTTGAATGATCACCAGTTACATTTCCGAAATAGGCCTAATAATACCGATGCACCATGTATAGTGTAACAAGGTTACTGATATTGAACATTGTTGTCCCATTATTTTGAATATTGTCCAATAGCTAGGGAACACCGCCCCCCTCCCTCCCCCTCCAATCTACTGCTGAATCGTGTTTTATGCTACCCTCACCAAAAAAGTCGATCCTGCACTCCCCAAAAATGATGATTCCCATGTTTTGATGTAGCTCAATGTTTACTGTCAAAATGGGCTGCCTCAGATATTGAATGATGCGTTGGCAAAGGTCTAATAACCTGAATTCGAAACCTGAATACTGGAGTATGCATTGACCTTATCGGTAAGATGTAATTATGATGGTTGACTTGTTCAATATAAATCAAAATAAGCCTCAATGTCTTTGTTCTTTTCAAAGTCTTCTTATAACTAAATATATATTCATAAATAAACAATACAATATTGTGTTATTATGATCCCCTTAAGCCTGTGCTGCTAGTCAGTTCCTGTATATCAATAAGTAGTAGTGATGATGATGATAATAATAATAATACAAACAATGATAATATACTTCTTTTGTATTCCTTTCGATTATTATCGGGAAGATCTCCTTGGTTTTACCGTCAGCTTTTTAAGATGTATCTCTTAAAAATGTGTTTAAATCCATTTTAATATTGTAGCGACTCGTTCCACCTCTCCTATTTCTGTTTTATTCTTATTACATTTAGTAATCACCCTCATACCCCCCCCCCCCCTCCCCCCTAATTTTTTTAAGAAGTCCGGTGAATGATAAAGTATCTATATACCCCTCCCGAGCTCCTCACAGGCACAGACACACACATTCATGTCTTTATACTTGCTTGTCGAAATCGGTTGACGGAGTCGGATTGGATATGACTTAGTTTTTTTATCCGTATGAAATACCTAAGTTTTAGTGGCGTAACTATTTAGTTGAAGGGGGGGGGGGTGGGAGATGTCCTGTTAATACTTTTTTTGGTACGTGATTTCCTGCTAATACTTAGGAGGGGTCGAGGATTGCACGTGGGAAGAATGGGCGTGATGGTAATAAACAAATGGTAAATATTATCATTTTTTATTAATTATTTTTGCTTATTTGGTTCTTTATTGCATGTTTTTGAGGGGCGTACTTTGGCTTCACCCTAAAACTGGATACGTCCCTTCGGTTCTGACATACAGATCAAGGGATCTGTAGCTAATCGTGTGTCCTCGCATTGAGTCACAGCTAGACTACAATGACCTGCTCTGTTTAGTCAGGCCAAGCTTACAGGCATGATCCATGTCAGACGTTGTCATGGATTTGTAACATAGAGATCGAGACGGAAGATGAAAGGGTAGATCATAGTACGTCCACCAGAGTGAGAGGGAAAATTAAAGTGGGAGGGATTGTGAGAGACAGATGTGAGGGGGGGGGGTAGGGGGAGTTCGTATGAAAGACAGATATAGATTGGTGCAGAGAGAGAGAGTGTGCGTGTATGTGGGACAAAAAGAGGGAGTGCGTGTGTGGGTGTGTATGTTAACAGGGAGAGTATGTATAACAGAAAGAGAGAGAAAGAGAGAGAGAAAAAAAAATGTGTGTATGTGAAACAGTGAGAGAGCGCGTGGGTCACACGGAGAGAGAGAAAGTGCGTGTGTGTAGTCTGCAGGCACAGACCCTAATTTGACACTTAATCAAAAAGTCATTGTGCCTTGAGA